>DF243273.1:3711-42073 GCA_000507305.1 Breviolum minutum Mf 1.05b.01 | reverse complement strand
AAGCGACCACCTTACCTGAAATCAGAGTGATGAGATGAAATTTAAAATAATAGGTCAATCAAGATGCATACTACCTGAAAACCTAGGTGTGCTCAAACAGCACCGACCCCCTTAAGAAACGGAGAAGTGTCCAGGAGCATCCTGTCATAGATGTATCTAAAAGCATATCACAATCGCTCTCCACAGCTCAGCTGGCGATAAAACAGTGGTCACTGGCTGTTTGTTACATTTCGTTGCTGTGACTCCATGCAAGCAAAAGGGGGAATCAATATGATCTACGTATAACTTTAATACTTACTTTGAGCAGAACGGATGGAAACAACGTCAAGCACTCACCTCTACAAAAGCCGGCTGATGAAAACAAATGTGTTGTTCCTGTCCTGACATCCTCCGAGACGTTCCCAGAGCTTACAATGCACCATGCCTACTTGTATCTGCTGTAACCTTCCGTCAAACATGGCAAAGGGCTGAACAATCCAATATTTGCAGCTGTATATACATTCTAGTAGTTACGCAATGATTCATCATAATCCAAGTTCTTCTGTCATCGCCCCTGCCAGGTCACACATTAATTACCCCATTTGCAGTTGGACAAACACAAGCCTGTTGTGGCCAACTGATCAAATATTCACCACTGCAGATATGGTTATCTATTAGGTCCTTTTTAAAGTGAAGATCAACTCCAAAAATTGGGGATGGTCATCTCACATTTAATGGGGCATCCTTACAATCGGCATATAAACCCCTTACTCCCTGGAAAAACAAGGAACATCATCAAATCATCCAAACTCACACCTTCATTTCTGGCTTCCATGTTAATTTTTCTTGGGCCTACTTTTGGGGTTGATGAGTTCATCCCCAGGCACCAATGCTGCACACCACCCGATATTGCTCACCATCCAGGTCCACGTCGTTCTCCACCCGACGACGCTTGGCCGGAGGGCCTGCCGAAGACGCTGGAGGTGAAATTTCCTGAGAGCATGCAACATATATATTTCTTATATTACATGTATGTAACCAACCAGTTTCCTGGAATATCATGAAAGCAATTGACATTTTACTAACCAATTTCCTGAAGGATTAAGAGTGTTGGGTCTTTTTTGGCTGCAATCCAGAACTAAAATGATTGGGAGCTTGAAATTTGACATTCCATCAAACCTGGAAGCCTCTGACAAACCAATCCAACTTTTCCAGCAAAAAAAAAACATATCATTTCACAAGATGTTTTTTTGAGAGACTCTTCAAACTACCATTCTGAAACCTCTCGCTATTTAGATATATATATATATAAATATTATATATAATGATATACAAATAATGATAGATATATAATAAAAATATGGGTCGTATCTTTTCTTTTCCAGTTGGGGGAATCGTGCTTTGGCCACCTTCCTGAAAACCAGGCAAACATGCTTCCCATGGAAAAATTTGGAGATCGATCGAACGGCAAGATTAGAAGTACCTGCCAAGTTACGCCACCCTAAAAAGGAAACCCTTGTGCTCCAATATCATCTTTTTTCAGGTGTGGTTTTGATCTCGTTTTTCTAGTTGGTGGTTTCAACCCATTTGAAAAATATGAGTCAAATGGGGAATCTTCCCCAAATAGGGGTGAAAATAAAAATATTTGAAACCACCACCTAGTTTTTGATTCTTTTGGAAGAGATTCTTTTGATTTGCTGACCTCTTGCATCTCTAGAATCAACCTTTAAAAGGTATGACCCGTTTTAGCAACCATCCTTCAGCCCCACAACCAGCTGATTACTGCAGGCACCACCCTATGCCAACGCACCTTGGGCACCTCAAATCCTTTGATGAAACGAGGTAAGAAATATGACCATGATTACTGATAATTTGGCTGATGTTACTTGGAAAAGCTACAAAACATTATAAAACTATACAGCCACAGCAGCAACAACAACAACCACCACCACCACAACCACCATCAAACTACCTTCCCATCTTTGCCTTCTCTTTTCCCTTTTCCATTTTGCCGCACCTTCCATCATGGCTTGATCCAAAAGCTCCATGAAGGCTTTGGCCGCTGAGGCTCCCATCTCGCATCCGTTGCTCGGTGGATGTGGAAAAATGGTTTTGGTGCAAAGCACTTGCCCTCGGTCGGTTCGCCAAGGTGATGCTTAAAGGGAAACCCATGACAGGTCCCTGTCAGATAGGATCCGATGATGTTCAAATTTTTGCTTCCGAAAAATCGCCCATGAGAAATGGGAATTCATGGGAATTCGTTAAGGTTGATAATCAACGGTTGATACGGATTGATACGTTTTTGAATGATTGAACTTTTTGGACCAGAATATAGTATTGACAAGTACCCACCAGCAAAAACGAACCTCGAAATTGGAGCTTTTGGATATTCTATCTGCTGCAGGACGATTTATATCTTTTTTGATATGCATACACCTTGTGTAAAATGGAAATATGTGCAGCGCAAAGAATGAGTAAGAACCTTGCAGAAGTCTCACAAAGCTGACATCTATGATGATATACTTGGATCACAGCATTATCGCAGCAAAATCCAGCACCCTGTTGGAAAATATAGTTGAAGGGAAGCAATAACTATCTTTGGATGAACGAAGCTGAAATTAACGGGGTAAAACACCTACAGATTAGCTACTGCAAATACTCTACAAGTTGCGCGCACAACCTGCTATGCTCACAAAGGGGTTCACCCATGGATCAACGTTACATGGACCGCGCGCTCCAAAGATTTAACTCTACGTCATGAATTGCATAAATCTTTGGAAGTGATCATGGCCACCCGGGCAGGGTATGATATTCAAAGATATTTTTCAATTGATCAAAATCTCTTCCAACTCTCCACATGTTGGATTTGTTTCATTTGAATGTCAAGGTTCTAATGAACCAACCATTGCATAAAACTATCCATTGACTATCTTTACTAGGTGGTGGGTTTCAACCTAATTGAAACATATTAGCCAAAATTGGAGTCTTCCCCAAATAGGGATGAAAATAAAACATATTACACTCCACTCCACTCCCGATGTTTTATTAGAAACCACTACCTAGTTTATAATTCATCGAACCTACCAACATCTTCACAACCTTTCATCACCATTCACAAGGTCATCCAAGGAGCCAGTCACAGAGATCAAAGCACATTTACCTCGAAGAACGACGACCCGGTGGTGTTGATTTGAAACCCCCATGAAACCTTACCCCCCCCAAAAAAGTAGAAGTGGCCACAACCCAGCAAAGTGATGGAAAACCTAGGAAATATCATCTGGTGAAAAAATATGTGTCAAACAAGTAATCTTCAAAAAACTGATTGATTTTTACATGTGAAAGTTTCTGGGATTCTGTGATTTTACCATGACTTTTTGGGCGCTTTAGCCTGACATCACGATGATTTGACCAGATTTCGAGGGTGCTGTCAAAGGAACTCTTGCAACCAAAGGACTAAACAACAAAAAATTGGGAAAAAAACATGTTGCACACAAATGATTGAGGCAAATGTCATTTTAAATGTCAACCTTTTTTGTCTCCGATGTTTTTGTAGGATTTTTTAGGTAAGTTGCAGCCAGTTCGAAAAGCCGGATCTACTCCAACAATGGCTGTAGTAGGACAGGCATCAGAGCCCCAGGTCGGATGGAGGCGCAACCTGTCCATATGATATGTCAATGGTTGGTAGGCTTCCCATCCGTCAGGAAGAACTTGACACAGCAAGTTTTCATGATAGATACCAGAATTTACTGCAAACATGTCAATAAAATCAGGTCAACATGCCAAAGAATGTGTCGCCCCTTATAGTTAGTTATGCAATATCATCCTGAGGTCCTAAGACTCTTCAACCACGAAAAACAAATCATGCAGTACTCTCCTGAAGTTGGTCTATGTGTCCATGTGTCCATGTTACTTCGACAGTTCACATCTTTTACCGCTATGCCGCTATATATTGCCTCCCAAATTCAACCTGTTAGGGAAGGCACACGGATGCAAAACGGAAACCTTCCCGACGTTTCGAAGAAATCACAGGTCTAATGGTTACAGTCTAGAAAAAAAGGAGGCTGCAAAATATGAATCAAAGTCTGACTCAGTTGGGGGGGGCTCCAAATCACAGCCCAGTGCGCAGTGAAAAAGTTTTGCATAACATAGACTTAGAATTTATGTATATATATATATATACACATAACAAAATATGTATAATACATATATATAGAAGATAGATACATGCATCCAAACCTAAAGCCAACACAGACCCTGAAACCTGAGAAGTTGGCTTCTGTTTAGGGGCTATAGTCGTGAGGGTAATTCTACAGGAAGGCTCCCATCCTCGGACTTGATTCTACCAAGCAACGGAGGACTCAAGAGCTTCTTCTTGAGATTTCGTCGGAAGGTGTCAAAGGCTTCATCTTCTGCTCGTTCTTTCAACTTTCTCCTCAACTTTGGACGGATGGATCAAACATGATCAAAGTCCTACCCGGACCCTCCCACAATCATGGAAGATCCGAAACGGAAAAGTGGAAAATGGAGGAAAATGGTGCCCTGAAAGCACAAAATCTCTGACTAATTTCTTGGAAGACTGCTTCTCTTTTGGGATCATATGGATCATTTTCAGGGGAGTTCTCGGAGTATATCAGGGTTTTGCCCCCCCCAAAACACAAAACTCCAAAGAAAGTTTCAGCTAAACTTGCAACTCCCAACTTACAGTAATTCAACTCTCTCATAGTGAAGCAATGCCGTGGGCCGTAAGCTGCGTTGATCTGCGTTGAAAATGAAGCTCCTCCATTCTCGTTGCAAACTCGGTAGCATCAAACGCTTGAATCCATCTTCCATGGCCATCCGAATTTCGGACAAAAATCGGCCGCCTCGACCTCGGATCAAAGACACACGGCGTGAATGCTTTTTCATATATAACACACATGCAGCAAAGCACATCATCGATCCGAATCACTATCATAATCATAATACCAATAAGAAATAATAATAACAATAATCATCATCATCATCATCATCATCATCATCATCATCATCATCATCATCATCATGTCCTACTAGCCGCGTGAGTAAGCGGCCCTCTTGTTTTCCGGTCAAACAGGTTTATCGAACATCGATAAGACACGTACTATGTTTTTAAGTCGCCATGGTGTTTTGAGGTATTTGAAAGGAAAGATCTGAGCAAGACAAAAACATGAGAAATGCATACAAACTGGTTCCTTCCTAAAATTGTATAATGGTATCCAAATTGCAAAAAAGTCGTGGTATTCCACAGTAGTCCTTATTCATGTTTAGCATTAATGACTTTGAGTCCCTTTAATTTCCCTGTCTTAGAAGCTTCGTTCCCATTAGCTGCCTATCCCTTCTGTTCAATATGTACCATGAATCATTTATCACAATTGCGCAACAATAAATCTATCCCAACCATCCACCCCCCAAACAAATATGTACAAAATAAATTGCCCCAGCCACCTTTCTTCATTACCTTTCCACTGGTAGCTCTCAGTGGTGTTGGTGCATCAACGATACGCGAGTTGGCTGATGCCAATCCCAAGAACATGTCGACGAAGCGATCCAACAAGAGCTGCGTATCATCCTTCGACAGACCGACTCGACGATGGTTGTAGTGGTGGTGGTGATCACCACCAGCGTCCCGAAAATGGTGAGATTTTGTTGGTTAAAGAGCCAGTCCTTTTTGGGAGAACGGGAAAAAAACGATAGTGGTTTGTATTTGATGGTGTAGCTTTCTATGATTTTGGAAAGACCCTTGAAGATCCTTTTAAAAATCATCCAAGGACAATAGATACATGTGCATATCAATATACTGTACTATGGAACAAGCCATTTTGGGAATCTTGCTTTCAGGAAAATACCAAAAGGCTCGACCTCCAAAGAAGATTGCAGAAGAAAACCACATGTATTGCGTGCGTTTGTGGAGTTTCCAACTATAGAATCCGGCCAAAATGACAATGCATAGCATAATCGAACCAAAATGTTGGAAAGGTGATGAGGTCAGTTGCTTTGAATGGTTGTTGAACCTGTTGCAAGAAAACAAAACGACATCTCTATGTAAACTCAGCCACGGGAGACACCACAAAGTGTATGCTCAAGCACTTCGCTGCTTCACCTCGCTGTATAGCTAAGAACCTCACCAAACATCGTCAAAACGACCATGCTACGGACTCAAGCTCTCGGCTTATGCAGTTGAGCCTGTTGTAGGCTTCATAAGATGGTGGTTTTCAGTGAGCATTGAAGACTCGACCGATATGGATTGAATATGTTGAATCACCGTGAATCTCCAAGATATGCAAAAAGACACCATCAATGGGAAGGGAAGGCTGACAAATGAGAAGTGGATCTCTCGACTGAGAAAACGGAAAAACACTTCAGCTTCAGTTCTTTTGGAAGACATCATGGCAAACTAGCCAACACACCTTCTGGTGCAGTTCGCTGACATCTAAACTTCATTCAACTAAACTGAAAATAGCAATAAAACATCCACAATATGTATGGAAACAAGTATATAGTATATACACTTTCACCATTTTAAAACAATGCAGTTTTGCAAGGGCAGCTTTGGTTAATATTAAACAGAGAAGCTGATGAGCTTTGATCTGCTGCATCGTGGCTTCAAAATCCTCGGGGTCCCAAGGACGTACAAGGTGAGCCCCCAAGCATCGTTATAAATGGTGTAGTTATGGGGCCTCTATAAGTATAGGCTTATAGAGGCCATAAATGCAGGTATCCATTTATAAGGGTTTTGTAATAACTCCATGAAAATAACTGATAACTAGTACAGGCCCACCTTTTACACCCAGAAAGATAACTTGGATTATAAGATAAGGGATCTTTACACAAGATTCAACTCATCTACTTGGCGGTTTCAACTCAGCTAGTTGGATCAATGTTCCAGGTGAAAGAAAATGTATGAAACCACCACCTAGATTACAAATACAAACTCAGAAAACCAACTTGGAACCCCAAAAATGGAGGTGAATGCAAGATGAATTTCCCTTCAAAGAGGTGATTTTCAAATTCCATGCTAGTTTTTGGGGAGTAATAATTCATAAACCTGAACTTGTTTGACTTTTTTTGGGGGGGGAAATGCCTTTCATTACTTAAGGATACTTAAGGTAGTTGTACCAATGGTGTACATATTTACAAACGTTTACACTTCAATGGGCTTGTTGAAATGAACCCCTTTCTTGGTATATGATCTAATTTTTTCTATTTCTATTGCATCAACCTGAAGTAAGGGAGGTTTGGAAAGACTGTACCTATAGGTTCCGCCAGCAAGATATTCTGTGTGTCACGAGATTTCTCTCCTGTGACCCAACCCACATGGACTCAAAATGGGCTCATACTGTCATACTTGCTCTTAGTGGAGCACAGGGTATAACAAGATTGCTCGATGTCTTTCCCAGACATAACGAAACAGCGGCAAAAAAGTGTATCGCCGATCAACTACAACTATTTGAAATGTTTTCTCGCATTTGCCCATCCATCTTCAATCTAAAGCTACAAATCCAAGCAAAACATCCTCTAGCTTGACGGTGCATTTTCAGTTGCCAGCTTGCGAATTGATTTTGAGACACGCCACACTCGATGTCTCAGTGATTTTGGAGATTGCGATGCTTCACAGCACTCCACATATTATGTAGGTTAGGTCGGGAAATTCCTCTTCATCCCACCCTTTGAACAGCAACTTTCCGCTCTACAAACCAGTCAATTGAGAGGGGTAAACAAAACGCAACAAAGTTGGTTGATATAAGAAATCATGCGGAGGAAAAAAACATGCAAATAGTGGAATAAACTACCTTTCGCAGGATTTTGTCCATCAGTTGCGAATGTATTGCGAATGTTCGACACCAAGTTGCCCAATACGTTTTGAAACGCTGCTCTTCCTCACCGGTATCACCGTTGGACCGCCGTCGCGAAGTGAGCTTGACTCGCTTCTCCAGCATGTCCCGGGCCTCTTGGGATGATCCCAAAGGAGGTAAGTGGGCAAAAATGCAAGTCATCCAACTATAGCAGGGGGTTACCCTCCTGGGAACTAAATTCTTTACCTAAAAATATTTACATAAGTCTAGGGCCTAGGGGCTTTTGCCCTTGCCAAACTTAAGAGGTTGCACACGCACAACAAACTTCATGCAAAAGATATCAATTCCCATAAGATGTTGAAAAATGAGTCAAAAACCGTTGGGACGTCCAATCTTGTTTACCAGCTGGCATAAACATTATGCAACTCTATAGGATTCAGGTTGTCATTGAGGCTTTGCTGGAAAGCAAACCACTTCAACAATGGCTTCCCAAATGGACCTCAAAACTTACATGCATATGAAAAAGATGCCTAATTCCAGCGACAATAACAACTTGAATCTTCCTTCGATTTCTATGTAATAGGGGTAACGTATAGATATATAAGATAGTATGCTTGAATACCTGCAATCATTCAACTTACTTCGGACACTCACAAATGCGTGCACCAATCTTGACAGCCCCGATAGCTGACAAATCCGAGCGGCCAGTTGCCGCAAATCTGGACGATGAGCCAATTGCTCTGCCTGGGCTAAGGATGAGATATAGGAATATATACAATAGTTATAGCATAGAGATACACATCACATAGATACATAATATATCATCATCAGTAAACAATACATACACATAGGATACACATATATCTATATACAAGCCATACATAAATATAATCAAATATATATATATATATGTGTGTGTATATAAATATATATAGAGAGAGAGGGAATGCGAGGGAGATATAGCTACAGCAGGGTAAAATTAGGATGAAAATTAGATGGTACAGCTTCCATGCAGGCTTTATGTCAGTAATCCTGTACTTATTTTATGTTTTTTGAACCTTGCCGTGTGTTGGGAGAGTGACTTACGATTCCGAAATACAAGAGGCCAAGTGAAGCTGCAACCGAAGGGAGGTCTCTGTAACCTTTGGAAAAGGTGTACCAAAATATCTAATATTCAGATCATTTGCCTTTGAGAACAATAAAACAGATTCGAGGTACACATCCCCAAACCCAACACAAAGCACTTCATCATGTTGGATATTTGCTCCGAAATCACCTTGCTGTTTGGCGGCTTGGCTTGGTGCTGCCTTTCAAATCTGAAGATCAGGCCCTAAACCAATGTGGAAGCGTTGGGTAAGAGAGGCCTGAGAGAGGGTTTGCTATGTATGATTCACATCATGTGTACAGCGTACATATATAGAAACATAATCACTTCTATACTATATGTAAATATAAATGTATATGTACATATGATAATCTGAAATATATCCAAAAAAATATGTCTGCCAGAATGAACATCACTAACAAAAATTGAATGCATTGATGTTTTACATTGCTTTAGCCTCCCCCTTTGGGAGCATTCATCGCACACCCTGCGAGACCATCGCGGCAGAGTTGCCAGGATGTCTCTGGCTGCTGCGAGTGCTGCTGCCACGTCAGGAACCTGGGTTCAGTTCCCATGGCTTCAGCAGAAGAAACAAACGACTTTTGCTAAAGTCCTGTCCGCATGTAAAAAAATATAAATGTATCTATATATCAATTATGTGTGTATGTTATGTATCTGACTGTCAGACTCGCGTCAGTTATCATTTTTTTGGAAGAAAGATGTTGTTGAGTGCCAAGTTCTTAGATGCTAACTTAAAATGCCACATCAGCTATACTACCGAACCGGTCAGTGAGCATTTTCTACATCACAGCCGCTGATAAGGATTCCAAAAGTTCCAGTCCAAGTGGCCAAGAAACTTCCCAAGCATTTGAAGGCATTCTATAGGCTCATTTGAGTTCTTTTGATATGCAAGACTTTATGAGACATGTCCAAAACTATGATGATATATCTGCAAGTATAGTTTAAACAAGTGAAATTACTGGCATTTACTTCCTTGCCTCTACTCCTGCATGAAGCTTTTTAGCTTACATGATATGAACCTAAACGACAAGATACAGTACTGAAACCAGGGCGTTTGGACATTGACACCTTCCCCCATGTCCCACTGAATGATGGATCCCAAGGCACATCGTTACCAACAAATCTTTCCGCAGCTTCCACTGGTGGAAGATCCACCGGCATTGGGGATGTGTCATTGGAGAGGTCGATAGGTGCCGTAGTCAGTGCTGAAACTCCTAAAAGTTCACCTTTGAGAGGGAGAAAGAATTACAGCAAACCAGGTATATACCCTCCCTGAAACTCATATATTACCTAAAAATGGATGGTTGGAATACGATCCGGCTTCCTTTTTGGGATGGCCTATTTTCAGGGGCGAACTGTTAGTTTCAGGGAGGGTAGTTTACTGGAAGGTTGGTGGTGAGATTGCATAGATAAAAAAAACAACGGTTCATTGGTGGTTGTGGTTGGTGTGTTTTTTTCAGTTTAAGTCTGCTGGCAATGCAAATTCCTCACACATGATATACAGCTATGCAACCTTCTTTGATATGGGATGCCTTTAGCATCAAACCAAAAACAACCAACTGGTGAACCAACCAACATCCACTGACTGGAAACAGCTCGTCTGTTTGAACATGGCGTGCAAAACACAAAGTCTCTTCAACCGTGTCGGAAATCACAAAAAATCTGAGATGATCTGAGATGTATCTGATGTAACTGACGCTACTGTTTCCATTATCAAATCCATCAATTCTACCTCTGAAACGCGTATATCAGTATATCATTCTCCAATTTCAAGAAGAAGTACCACAATCAACTTATCAAATCCACACTTCTTAAATATCCATATACATTTTACAATCCCATGACTGAACTAGGAAGCACACACACCAAAAAAACAATAAACTTCGCTGGCCCAAAATGGAATCCCCCAAACGATTTTTCATAGCAAAGCCAAGTAGCTCTTGGCCGACTCCTGCAACAAAGTAGCCTGAGATTCTAGCTGTTTTTTTTCCTTCAAGTAGTGATCTTTTGGTATGTCAAGGTAACGCAAAAACCTATGCTTTGTCCATTTTTTGTTTACAACTACACATTTTGTTTCGTGTTGAACATGTATTTTCATCCCAATTTGGCTCCTTAGCTCCCAAACCCACCCAAAAGAAAACCGTACAATCACCGCATGTTTGATACCCAAACCCTTCCCCCCTGGCATTTTTCAAAAAGCTAAGCTAAGTCTCCAATGGTTCCAAGCCTTTTGACTTGGCTTGCTGTGCACGTGTTTGACGTTTAGCTTTAAAGGGCGCCCATAAAGCATCCAAATCTTCCATGGTTTCTGCCTGCCTCAGGATTTCCGAAAACATGGGCATTTGATTTCCAGGTATGAACATGAATGGATGGAGGTGTTAAGGGCGCTGATTGAATAGCTGTAGCTTATGTTGCGAAGAATAACTGTAGCTTATATAGCTTGTGTTGCAGAAAACAACATGTTGCAAAATACTTATGTTCCACTCCATGCTCTTCAATTGGAATTTCAATTGTTGCTTATGGAAGGGAAATACCTTCATTGCAAAGGAACATCCACTTCTTGGCCCCTTGCCCAATCCAAAAATAGAAGACAAACATCAGCCACTGTAATTCCCTCATAGATGTATTTCCCGATTTTCTTGGGTCCAGGGACCCATTTCTCATAAATAAACGAAGGCATGAATAAACATCCACTATTTCTACATNTTTCGACCCGGAGGCATAAACATGTTTTTTCTAGCTTGCCATGCTTGACTACCAAACTCGAAAATATCAAGCAACATGCAAGTCATATGAACCTGGTAGTGCTCATGGTGATTTAAGCGGCATGATTCATGATACAACAATGTGAAATCCTGACAGGCCCTGACACCTATCACCCATTTCCAAATTTTGTATATCTTCCTAAAAAAACACTGAGTTGGTCGACACAAATCTCATTTCGTATAAGAACAATTGATTGAGATCCATTGATCACACTTCAGGTATCCACCACTTTGGTGCCAAGTTTCAACAAAGTTTCCAGCACTTCTGGGGTCAAATGTTTTCCACGATTCAATGACATGGCCACTCGTCCGCGCCTCTTCAGGGAAAGATTTTTTTTGTCGGTTGTAAGTAGGGTCACACGACGGAAGACCTTCCAATCCAAAACATGTACATCTTGTTTAAATAGGAACAATTCGAAGGTGTCGTTGATGTACATATTTTGTCAAAGTGTTGGTTTGCCACGTTGCGAATCTTCAAGTGATATCCTCCCATAATCATGGGAATTGGAGGAATTGAAATATGGGACCTTCCAAGGTTTGCCTTTAAAGGTAGAACACATTTTCCACTTCCCTAATCATGGAATGAAGGCGTCAGTAATCCAAATTGATTCGGGATTCCAATCATCAGGTCACAATCATTCCACTCATACCTGGTTGTTCGGGGCCGGTAGATTGGAATGGTCCCTAAGCAATTCTTAGTATTTCCGACTACCAAACCATTAAATCCACACCACCAATTCCTAAACATTCAAATACCTCCTGGGTTACAGTATCGGTATATGTAGTTAGCACATGTTACTTGTAGCACTATTTAGCTTTGTATTTGGTAGGGATCCAAATTGTCTTGCTGTGGCTGGATGTCGAAGGTCCCAATTTACCATCATGATATCATGGTTTAGATCAACCCTCCACCTGGGATTCCAGTCACCACCAGGATGAAATTGCTTTTAGATTTGGGAATCCCAACCTAAGCCCTAAGCCTTTATTTGACATGATTGCATCCTGGGTGGGGGGGTCAAATGCAAATTATCTAGTTGGCGGTTTCATCCCATTTTAAAAATATGCTCGTCAAATTGGATCATTTCCAAACAAATCCGGATGAAACAAAAAAATAGTTGAGTTGCCACCACCTAGTTTTGATATGTTTTTCGTATATATAAATATATGCAATGCGTATATGCATATTTTTTGTTTCGCCCCTTGAAATCACCAGCCATTTCATCCCCACCTCTTTTCCAAGTCCTTCACCCTGGCCATCTCACGTTCCACACGCCGAAGGTCTTCTTCGTTCATGGAGCCGGTGTTTTCTTTACGATACCTCAGTAGAGATCGCCTTGAAGAATGGAAAGAAACTGGGGTTGAAATTGAAGCATATACCTCCCTAAAAAAGTTGAAGTACAAGACAAACAACATCATAGTCATATTGAATCATATTAATGAAAAAATAACACACAATCTGATTATATAAATGATCGATATTCATATACCGTAGTCATACAATGTCATACACACTTCCCAATTTGAACAAAAAATCAACACATGACATGGTTTACCTGGGCATGGCATCCTACGTATTTGTGGAGGGACAAAAGGGTAAAAGGCCCGACCTCAGGAGCATGGCCTTGACACAAATCCTAACTAGATCTGACAAAGATATCACAAAACTCAGATTTTTGTTGCGTCAAATCTATCGGAAATGGTTGGAAAATGACCAAATGATTCCTGAATATTCCTGATACAGGTCAACTTGCTGCCACAAAAATCATGCTGTAACAGGAACAATCTATTGAAATGTCGTTGGTGTGGGTCAAAGGTAACCTGGTGACACCTGGCAGAAATCATTGGAGATCATACTCTTGCCATCTCTTGTCACAGAAACATTTTTTACCCCCGGGTAAACCAACATATCCATGGAAAATCACCATCTTTAAAAGGAGATACATCTTCAAAGTGATGTTTTTCCATTGTCATATTAGTTTTCAGGGGTGTATATAATTAAAAACTGTTGCCATTTTTGTTGGCAAAACAACTGTTGGTTGGTTATTTCAACCAAGTTTCCGTGCAATGAAGGGCAGGGTGCTGCCCTCTTGGAATAAACGCACCGCCCCAGCCACGCCAACAGCATCCAGGTTTAATTGCCGAGCAATCCAGGAAGATAAGTTCTGCGAAATCTGGGAAGGACCACCCAACAAATTGTCCTTAGATGAAATCGCTTCATTTTGGGAAGAAACAAAAAACATCCAGCCTAAAAAATTATGCTTAAAAATGCTATAAAGATCTATAAAGATACAATCTAGATATACAAAATCCAGCTCCCACATGGGTTCTATCCAATCTGAATATTTAGGTCTTCTCAAAGACTTATTCACTCGGAAAGGGTGGATCTATAATTAACACATAAGAAACCTGGGAACCAAAACCACAGTTTTTTTTATGTGTTTTTCAAGCTACGACCTCGATGGCATTTGGTGTCACATTCTCAGAGCTACCATCCCAATCCTGTAGCAGCGTTTGGACACACAGCCGACCTGGAATGATGGTGAAAAATGACTGGGCAGTTGCAACCAAAAGTTAAAACAACAACTTCCATTGAAGACTTGGATACCATTTGTCTTCGGCCCTAGTATTAAATGATTCGATTTTTATCCAACCTCCCCCCATCACCAACAAACAACAAAAAAAACTCAAACCATTTCACCCTTCAGCAATGCTCGCTAGATCGGATGATCCCGTCCTGCACATCAAACTTCTTCTTTTGCTTAATCGATTGCCTCCGTTGAGTAAACCTCAGGGCCTTCCGCCGAGAGGTTGTGGCACTACCTTTGGCACTGACTTTGGATACCTTGGAACACAAAAAGATCGCGATGGATGCATCTGCTCTGGAAAATCATTGTTGTCAAACTCAAAAGAGCCTAATTGTGGGAAATTCAAAGGTCATTCCTGAGTTGATTTGTTTTCTGAAACCATAGACTCTGAACCCCAAAAAACAAGGCAGAATCACATGGGAAGAAAACCTTCAGGCACTTCACTTTTCATCACCTAGACACCTTTGGCTTTTTGGTTTTCTTGGCTTTCCGCTGTTTTCGCTTCCCAGGAGCCTTAACGTGTGGCGTGTCCAGTCGTCTCTTGCAACCGTTGGGCTGGGCCTTTTGAAACACCAAATTGCTGATAGCAAGTGAATCAACCTTCGAGGCATGCGCACATCAGAAATAGAATGTATGGATAATGTGTCTGCGCATACAAATGCATGTAAACTAACAAATCAAGCATGCAGTAAATACATATGACAAATCATGTTAAATAAGCACATTAGATCCAAAATCAATTATATAGTAGCTACGCAGCTACAATTGGGAAGTGCATCTCCATCTCTATATTTCCCAGCTTTCCCCTCAGTAAGAGCTCTTGCCTGGAAAATCAAGTGCATTTCCTATCATTGCACTGCATCATGGACCGTGTGACAGCCAGTGATTGTCAATCATCTCAATATCTCTCCACCACCAGCAGCCATCAAATCTAAGATATGCAAATTACATCACCATGACTCTCCATCTCTCTCTCTCTCTCTGTCTATACATCTAGCTGTTATGTCGTGTAGGCTTTTTGCTACTTAGTGCCATTCCATCCAGGAAGTATTCCCAACTCGCAGAGGACCATACAAATCACACTTTTTAGTGATCGATCCCCTCCTACGTGAGGACAGAACTTCTACCATGACACCTTCGCTTTTGCTTTCGCTTTGGCTTTGGCTCTGCTGGGCTTACCTGGAAGAGGGAAGATAACAAGGTCACAACATTGGGAAAGGTTTACAAACATGATGAAAGATAATTAATATCAACATCATGCATGTCCACCATGAATCTGGTTGGCTTTGGCAATCAAATATTGCACTCAAGTGTGCAAACATATTCCTAAAGCACCAGCATGGCATACATCCGAGACTCATCTGAGTTTAGATAAAATGTCTTAACTTGGCCACGTGACCTATTGTGTGAGGTCTCATTGCTCCAAGCCCAGGGTCGCACTATCAAAGCATGCTAGATACACCCATGTCCCTTCTATCGCTCTCTCCCAGCATCAACATATACTTAACCAAGCTGAATTATTTAAGGCCTATGTAAGGAATGCACCCCCTCCTCCCTTCTTCAAGGTACAGAACCACCAAATTTAGGTATGAAACCTGATTTGAGTAGTCATGTTTGGAAGGTGGGATGAGTTTAAGTGCCATCACATAAGGGAATTTACATCATGAACCTGACCAAATGAACTATTCTTTACATTTATTGGATATAAAATAAAATGTTCAATTCTAAAAAAATCGAACCTGTGGGTACAATCATTACAATACTTGTTCCACTACTACAGCACCTTTTGGGGGGGTGGACTCTGGTTGTGTGACGCCAAAAACCGATCATCCAAGATGCTTTTTGCTGATGCCTTTCCTTTGGGTTTGGCTCCTTTCACATTGCGCTTTGGTTCTGTGCCTCCGGCTATTGCAACTCGCAGCTACTGAGGTAGATGAATCCGGAATGAACATGAATGGCCAATGATGGCCAATGCCTAAAAACGAAACGATACTCTGGTCTCATTACCCTCGTTCCCCTTCTCCCCAGCCTGATATCGAATCTTCCAAATCAATGACAATTGGCTCGATGCTTGTGAAGACCTGGCCGTTTGAAAAAATGATTTGTAGCAACAAGGGGAGCTCAATTGGCCTCAGAGGAGGTAGAAAACTCCCCACATATTTGCAACAGTACAAAGACAGGACACTTGAAATGGAATATGAGGCATTCTGGTGCAAATATGCCAAATAGCTTTTTAGTAACAAACAACTGACATGTCAAAAATACAACACACCTTGCCGATACTGTGGTCACTTAGATTTAGCATCAGATTCTGGTCCTTCTGAATTCTGTCTCACAACAATTCAAGCCAATCGATCATAAACATGTTTTTTTTGGGGTGGTACATTAGACACCTATGGAAACAGGACGCCATGTCGCCATGATGAATGCACCAGCTCTCTCCATATTGAGCGGTGGTTGAAACGAATCTACCAACCAACCCCAGCCTGCGATTCCCGCAGCTCTCGCCCAGCCATATTGATTGTTGATTCCCCAGGTGGTTTTGGGAATTCTGAGGTTTGTTTGCTCCTGAATTCATATAGGGAAATGCATCATGGCTTGAGTTGCAGAACTCCTGGACATGTTTTTTTCCAACCACCACCCTAATCAACACCACTTTCAAGTTGGAACTAATATCAAAATGAAAAACACGAGCCCCTTGGCGTGTTAGTTTTTGAAGGCTTGGTGTCGGTTCATGAAGTCCATGAAACACCCTTGGTGTTAAAAGCAGCTATTCTTGAACCCAATGGCAGCAAAACCGAAACGTTTGTGATAGTTTATCCATGTAATTCTCCATGGCAAATCCCCATAGCAACTACCCTCCCTAAAACTCAAACTCAAGGAAAAGCAACCAAATAAAACTGTCCATGTTTCACGAACAAACTCTTCTAAATACTGGACCGATGCTCTTCTGGATTCCGATGAGTCTGATACCCTCCAGGAAATTAACATATCCCACCTGGGGAAAAGGAAAATCATCTTCAAATATGCCTTATCAGGGGGATATGTTAATTCCCTGGAGGGTAATCCCTTTAAACATCTTCCAACTTTTCTACCAATGGACTTCCACATCCATCCTGTCAAGGTGATATCTGTTCCGGACCTTGCACGCCCTCTGCGACACGAATTCTTCGACCACCAAGGGGGACTGGTCGACTAAACTCCACCACAGCCACACAAACAAAGAGTTTTGGGAGGAGCTACGTAGGCGTGTATATATATATATATATACAATAAAAATATTTATATATACATACGCTAATTGTCATCAATTTCAGCAGCTTATAAATGTCAAATGCTGTCAGTCAGTCCTTTTGGGTGCCTTCGGAGGCTGCATTGAAGCAGCTTCATTAGCATACAACAGCTGCTATCGTGGCTATCTGGATGCACAGCAACTAGTGTAGTTGTTTCCCTTCCCACAGTACCAATCTACAATGTGTGCAAATAGGATTGACTTATCTGAATCTGGAACATCTATCTTTCTAACACAGGTGGCCGGTACAAGAACTGCAGCATGCGAGAACATGATTGCTATCTTCCATGAAAAATAGGAATAGATCTGACCTAACAACGGTGATAGAGTGTCGACATCAGCTTTTTGCAACGCTTCGAGAGTATGTGTAGATATTCTGTCAATCATTAAGCCTCCACGGCTTGCATCCCCCATGAGTTTGCGATACATGAACAGTTACAGTATCTGATTCAGGCTGCGATGTTGGAAAATTCAAGTCCATGGGCCATAATGAACCATAATGAGCTAAAAAAATCAATCCCCAATGAATTCGAGACACTAACGGTTGCCGCTACCAGGAAGTGTAACGCGAATCTCCGAATTTCGTGCGTTGCGTGACCGACCCCCACGCCGCCCCCATGGATTGAGATGGATGGAGCCCATCCTGAAGTGACATGTGTTTCCCCAAAAATCGGTCGGACCACCATGTGCCTGAAACCGAAATCCATCGAAATCCCAAACAATGTCCATATGCTTTGGTCTCACATGTTTTTTTTGAAAAAAATTGACAAAATCAGCGATTTTTCTGCAGGGTTTGTTGGCATACCCAAGCCCTGATTAAAAAATTGCCACATTTCACTCCAGGAAGGAAGAACCCCCAAAGCAAAAGCCAAACCCATACCACATGGTGTGGGTTTCGAATTTGGAATTTGCAGGATATCAGAGCAAATACATCTGAATTAGAGCACATGGATAGAGGAATCACCAAGCTACACAAAAAAACCAGCAAGAAAATTGTGATTTATACCTTGACCATCCCAAATCCAAGCGGCAAAAATACAAAAACTAACATGCACAATTCCTGGTGATTCAAGCCGTGACCTTTTTGGGATGGTGAAAACGTGACCCTTTAAGGGGTTACTGTAAAAGTGACCTTTCTAGGGCTTCATTTTGAGCCCTGTGTTTGCGACCCTTGATGTGACGATATCCATCTTGGTAAAACACACAAACCATTCACCAAACCAAAATTTCAGGCCATTTTTGGAGGGGCTTCTCCCTTACAAAACCGCATTTAAAGTTGAATTGGTATAGTTGTAGTTTGTGCAGATCCTGAAAAAATTAAAGACGATGTGCAAAAAATATCCGACGCACAAAACATGCATGCTCGAATTTGCACAAAAATCTCTATATCATTCTAAACAATATGTATGATCATGACATTCACTTCAACACACATTTGAACATATAACATGTATGTCTAGATATCTATCAATATGTTAATATGTTATACAAAACTCAATGTGATAGCTTGATTCACCTCTGATTTGCCCTTTGAAAGCGCTTTCTTGCTTGACAGCTGACCCAAGCATCTGTCATTACGCCGGCTTCACTGAAGGATCTTGCGACGTTTCACTTGGTCGCTCGGTCTTCTGCGGTGTGTCCAAGGGTGGAGGCGAACCTGACCGAAGTAATTGATGTTCGTCTCTTGGAACTAGATTTGATGTTTCTTTTCCACTAGCAACTTATAGGTTGCAAGTCGCAAATTGTGGTACACATGCAAGAAAACATGCATTTTTTGTTGTCTACACCCCCTGAAATTAACATCGAACACAATCGATGAAGGTTTGGAAGATTGTTTTAATCATGTTGTTTTAATCTTTTGTAAATGCATGGATTTTCAGGTTTCATGTTCATTTTTCGGGGTGCAACGGTGTAACCATTCCTTTTTTTCATTTCTGTTTTGAACGTCGTTTCATGAAACGACGTAACCGCAGGAAAATCGATCTCGACGCTGCCTGCCTTCCACTTCTGACATCGCGTCCTAAGTCGTTTCAGCCCAAAAGGTGAAACTCAACGGATCCGATCCGTGCGACCCGTTTCGAATGCTATGAATCGGTATCACTGATACAATATATGTGTGTTTATAATTTATGTATACCTAAATAAGGAAAACATATAAAGGTGTTTAAATAAAATATATCATATATATATATGTATTGCGTGTGTATGTAAAATCATTGTAGGCAGATTTGCTCCATCATCTTTGGCAAAATTTGTGTTTGTTTTGGTGTATGTTTGTGGTTGATTTTTTCTTCCATGTTTCCATCCTACAACTAGAACTTGCGATCTTCTGACCATGAACAACACCTCCGGTGAACCCATTCCATTTAGCATATAACATCCATATATATCATATATATATATATATGACATAATGCTTTCCACCAAGTTAGCATGAACCATATTAGTAATCTTTTAGGACATTTCTATTTTTGCCATTTTCCTTCATATGTTTTCAACACCAATAGGGATTTTCATGGCACCAAAATCAAGGCTCTGAACTCTGCTGTTCATCCATCATCGATGCCAAGAACTCTGCAGTGTCAGTGGCCTGCATCGCCGGAGGGGGGGCCCAATGCTGGTTGGTGACATGAACCATGAAATACTGGTTGGTTAATAGGGATCCTTATAACGGCTTATTATATAGGTATTGTAATCCCTATATGACTGGGTAGTATATTCCCCTGTTATAAAGCAAATAGCCGGTGTGCTGGTCATTTCTCACATGAGGACTATACATGAGACAGGAGTTATGTAGAATGGGTTATTTCCCCTCTCAGTAGTGGCAACCACAAGAACCATCACAGTCATCACTTGCTTCGTAAGGGATACCTTTTACCTTCAACTACTGACTATTACTGCTTGAGGGGACAGCCAAATATATATATATATATATATTTAAATAAATGCACATATATATGCAAGTTAGATAGGCTTGTATTTATGTACATTTAAGGCAAGTCTATATATGTTACAAGTGGCATGTACTACCAAATGTTGGTGAATACCTCCCTACAATCTATTATCACAAACATTCACAAACCAGAATACTGCTACATCAAGAAGGTCCTATGGTTGCACCCGCCCTACAGAAATTAACATGGAACTCAAAACTGAACCAAACATGTGGATTGGTGGGTGGTTGATTTTTCGTTTCCAGATACTTTGCGTGATCTTCTGGCCCCATGTTCAATTTTCAGGGGGTGAACATAAGTGATAAAAACAAGTGTCATGTTTCCCGTTTTGCAAGTGAAAGTGCATGTCTTTGCCAATGACGAACACATATATCAGATTTAGGTTAGGTGGTGGTTTCAACCCATCAGAAATATAATATTGCTCTAAAAGGCGGTCTTCTCCAAATTAGGGGTCTAAACAAACGAATCCAACATGCAGAAACCACCACCTAAGGATACTTAGACTTGGACCTCCTTGTAGACTTGTCAATATGTTCGGGTCGGACTGCCAAGGCAACGACAACTGAAAGTAGGCCCGAAGATAAAATGCAAAGAACCAAAGAAGACAATGACAATTTCAATCCATTCAATGAAGCGACCAAACGAATTACAGCATATTCTGAAATGAGTTTCAACAAAATGCAAACCTCAGCTGCTTCACCTACCTCGCAGGAGTTATATAAGTGTTGAGTCATCAAAAACATCCAGCACATTGATCCAAAACCTTCCAGGCACCCCAGCTATTCCCTTCCATTTTGCACCTCAGCTACTGGAAACATCCAAACATTGCCCTGCTGTTGCAAGCGTTGCTGTGATGTCAGGTATTCCTCCAAGGCTTTCACATCGTCCAAGTCTTGGCCTTGGGATTTGAAAAATTGACTAGTCAGCCTGCCTTCCCGCTAACGTACCGACCCTGAACATAAGGCCTTATTAAGGGCTTATTAACCATTGGTTTCCTTTAATGAGGCCTTATTAAACCATTCTTCGAATAGTTTTTTTTCACTGACAAAAGCACTGGAAGGGCAAAAAAATAGTAAATGATAGTTCGGATCTACTCTCCGCCAAGGATGCTGGGTCGTCATTTACATTTTAGTAGGAGGATTATGTAAACCTTCATTTGCCACTGGCAGGGTAGATCCAAATGATATGTAAATGCATGTCATTAGTTGGAGAATTTGGTGTTGAGCTTGAAAAATACCCAGAACAAATTGAAAAAACAACCACAGGTAATGGAAACTCTGTCAAAAAAAAAGTTTTTATCTATACACCACCTTGCCTACAAGGCCCCTGATCTCAAGGTGGGTAGTTTGTTGAAGTGTAAAAAGCCTCGAACCTTCGGAACCATTCTTTTCTGGGGATGGGATTGAAGGTAGTTACGGTACTCCGCTGCAGACTAACATGATACTAACATGTCACCTGAAAAATAGTGCTTGGAAGTTGGAAGATGATTCATTTCCTTTAAGGATGGTCCCCTTTAAGTAGGAGACATTCGGTCATGTTCAGGGGGCTACTCTGAGGGATTTAACCGAAAAAAGATGCGGACCAACCAAGGCGGTCTCAACTGCAAATAAACCCCCTGCACCGTGTAAGGATTTTGTAAACACAATAATAACACTTGCATTGAAAGAAAATGTGTGATAAATTAAAGGTATTTATATCATGCAGTTGGTACTTCATTGTGTGTGCTATCTTCTCAGCCAAATTTGAAACATCTCAACAGCATCTATGCGGTCACTATGCATCACATACAGTCACTCAAAAAATCTGTCCAGTCCGAGACGCACTGCTGCAAATGATTCTCCAAATCCACAGTAATCTCCCCACTTTGACTCAGCCTTGATCGCAGTTGCCTCCAGCAATGTCAGCAAGGACAAAAACAAAACATTGATTGTCAACATAAAACGCTTAAAATCAGATGAAGAAAGCGCATAAAATGCATGAAACCCTACATGCCTGACATTCCTGTCCATCGAAAAGTTGGAGACTTCTCAAGGTTCAGAATAGACTCAAACTTGGCAGCATCAGTTTGCCTCCAACCAGTGACGTGTTTTTTTCTCGTACCATGCTCAAACTTAAGTCAACTAGTGGAATGTTTCTATAGCCGCATCACCATCAACGTCTCCCGAATCATGATTAATGTATCTCTAGCCAAGGGACGAACAAGCTTCCTGCAAAGCACTGTGCATGCGAAGTCTCCTTTTCGATCACGGGGCAAAAAAACCCTACAGTATAACCTAAATTAAAGATCCTCACACTGGGCAAAGCCTGCAAAACTCCCCCAGTCCCAGCTAGCAAACCAGGGAATCACCTGAATTGAGATGAATTGCCAGGGCAGTTTTTAGGAGGCCACTCCCTTAACAAAACTCTTCCAGGTTGTTTTTTTGGGTAGTGAGTTTCCAAGTTTTCCCAACAGTTTCGCGGCTGGGATTTTTCAAGATCACCCAGTTATTCCATGTCATAGAAAATGTTCTTTTCACCGATACTGGTTATGGCTGAAATCCTCCACCAGATAATAATATGCCCACGTTTATTCCCTTTTTTAGAGAATGATCAAAAGTATCATCCGAACGTGATATAGCTGGATTTCGGAGTTTAGCTGGTAGGTTCCTGGTCAACAAAATTGGTTCCAACCGTGGCCAACTAATATAAACCGCTTCACTTCGTTTGAAATCACCGTCATTTCAACAGCATGTTTAGCAACACATGAATTTCATTGAATTTCACTATGATTTCACTTCTCGAATCCTCAACAATTTCCGTCCTGTCAAGGTGGTGCAATTGTTCCATGCTCATGTTGCCAGTGACTTCCTTGCGATAAGCTGCAATGAAGGGCAGGGTTGCACCCTCCTGCAGCAACTTGGCTGCTTGCGTCAAATGTTCCAAGTCCAATTGCAGCTGCTTCGCTGTTTGATCAAGTACATCTTGGACATCTCCTAGGATATTCACAAAGGTGAACAATTTTGAAAGGATCAGTTAAGAGTGGATGGACATGACACTAGGACAATCATTATGGTGGGTCCTTAGGATATGATAGACCTTTTTCATGTCGTCAAAGTGGCGACCCAGGTAAAGTACTGAGATTGTGTTTGCTAGTTACGCAAGTTAGGTAATATGGGTGGCTGAAATCCGGCGAACCACCAAACCAGTCTATTTAGGATCCTGGTGAATCATGGGATAAAACATTAGCATTAGAAAGTAAGAAACTATCTCGTGGGGGAGTTCAGTGAATGACCAAGTTGTAACTATGAAGTAATGATTCAGTGGGAAATGGAGTTTAGTCGATGACCCGCCAACAGTATCACATTGTTGCAAAAACAACAAGATATCAGTCATGGATGGGTCAATTCAAAACAAATCACCAACATAAATCCATCTGACATCCATAGTTCATGAAACCCTATCCATGGTTCATTGTGTACGCGTGCACCACCTGCAAGCACCCACCCCTCGTCCAACATATGTTGCCTTTTATCGAAACAATGCCCTAGTGAATCCGCATGCAGGGCTCAGGCAGGCGTTTTGGAAATTTGGGATGTTTTTTCCAAAAGAGGTATGCTAACTTGTACATCCTTTCCTTGCCCAGTGAACCATTCTTCAGTTGGTTCCAAAAGTGCATTCCAACTCCTCGATCTTCAGCTGCATTGTACTCCACATTTCCAGCAGCACACCAATCCAAGAACGTCGTTGAAGTGTCTCGACCACTGAGTTCATCAAACAGTACAGTTCCTGCATCTTCCAAGTGGTAGGTACAGTTGTGACTTCCATTGGGATCACTGCATTCACCACCAGGAAAGTCAAGGATGCACTGCTGAGTCTTTTGTCCTTCAGGAAGACTAGGACATGCTCCAGGTAATGAATACCAAGCAGCTTGTGATTGTGAAGGATAGCTTCGTGCACCCGTAGATGTCACCGAGCAGCCCACAGTGTAACCAAACTCTCGAAAAGTATCATGGCAAAAGGAAGAGATGCACTGTCCATGCTTGAAATGATGCAAAGGACCAAATTCATGTCCCTGTTTTCTAAACATCTCCTCAGTGTTCTTCATGGTAACCTTCAATCGATGAATCCTGTCAATTCCATGTTGTCTTGGACATCCCAAAATCTTGGTATGAATGGCATACATCACTGCACCTATGCTTCCCGCATTGGCGTTGCTCCAGGTACCATTGCCGAGCCTATAGACATAAAAGGTCAAACGTTGCGCGGTCTTCGGTAGGACGCAGCTCCGTGTGACCGGATCCATGACCAATCCTGAAGCACAATCCTTGTCTGAGTCTTTGAAGGAATGGAGAGGCATAGTCAAAGCCTTCGGAAATGAAGGTTTCACGCAAACGTGGTAAGTTGTGGCAGAAAAATAGACCACTGCTCGGCACTCGGCCACATCAAATTCATCTCCATACTTGCAGCACGCATTGCCTTCGCCACACCAACTGCAATGACCTCGGCCACCGCAAAAATCAAAGCAGTCCTGCCCCTCATGTTTCACTGGGACGTCTTTCACCGGTGTCACACAGGTATGATGCCGGTCAGCGGGCCAATCCACAACACCATGACATTCCGGTGGATCTAAGGTACTGTTCTTTCGACAACAAGCTTGGCCACTACCACACCACTGGCAATCACCTCCAATTTCACAACGTGGCCAACAGTCCTGTGCAAAGTGATTAACCTGCACTTGCACGACCGGCTTGACGCACTCGTGGTGATTTGTCCAAAAGTCTGTGATCTTTGCACATTCTGGTGGATCATTGGTGGCTCCCTTCCGGCAACAAGCATTGCCTTCACCGCAAAAGTCTGAACAAAGACCTGCACCCAAACAGCTCTGCCAACAATCATAACCACGATGACGCACTGGCAAGGAGTGTCTGTGCTGCCCATGTTCATAGAGGAAAGGATCTGCTGCATCGGTTTCAGGGTTTAATGGCTCAGCACTGAAAAACCTTGTAACATGCCACCCTCGCAAGGTCGGCCTATAAGAGTGTTGACCGCCTCCGATGCAAATTGCCACACTCACGGCTGCTAGCGCCGCTGCTACGAGCAAGCACCTCGCCCGACACGACCTTTGCGCGTCTCTAAGAAGTTCCTCCTCACAAGGCCTTTCTTGCACTAGCGGAATTGCATCCATGGCAACACCTTGTTTTCAAGCGACTCAAATCCCGATTGATTAACCTGCACTGCTTGAACCTACACTGGCTGTTTCACAGCGGAACTCTGACATGTATTTCTAAGCAAAAAAATCATACATCAAAAAAAACATACATAGCTTCACAATCATGCGTAATACGGCATATACATATGACTGACCTCCGTCGCAAAGGCCGACTCTTCCGCATGTGTTTTTTTGTGTTAAAATGCTTGGGCCAAGTGTCCGTGTCCCACCTGCACCGAGAACTTGGCAATCTCTTTCTCTTGTAACTCCTGGTGGGTTTTCCCTCGTCAACATGTCCAGTCCGATGTGTCAAGATTCCGAAGTCACGAAAGTGGGGATGTGCATTCTTTCCTACCAATGTGTCAACATTGAGGCTGATGAAAACACATCTGATTAATCTTGATGTTCTTTTGTTCCAAAATGGGGTGAAAATATCATGTGCTGAAAGAAATTATCAGATCAGTTGACAACACGTAAAAAATATTGGGGCCACGGTCTACTGCCTGATTTTTCATCTCATGCAGTATTACAAGGCTTATGGGTGCATGTTCCCCTACCAATGATATTGGACGCATCATATGAATGCATAGTAGATCGATTTATAGTGCACAATTTGCTTGAATCTGCAGGCTTCTTGAGCAAACATGTTGTGCGGAACTCGTTCTTTTCCAGTTGGTGGGTACTCGCCATCCAATTACAGATATGCTGCAATATGCTCGTCAAATTGAATCATTTCCTCAAGTTTTTGACCCAAAAAACGAAGGAAATGGGAAACATCACCTAATGATATACTTGATAGATTAAATTCGTACACCTCATAACATTCAATTGATTCGACATGCTGGTATTTTACGATATATACATGCAAATACACACCTGAAAAGTTTATAGTATGCCCAGTTATCCCCATGTTTTTTTTCAACGGTCCCTTCATTTAGCTCCTCTTGAGGTGCTTGGAAACTCGGCTTCAAAGTTTTCGCCTTTGACTTGGCGCCACGACGTGCCTGATACGTGAGGATGAACGACTCATGGTCAACCTACCCCACCATGCACATGAGAACAGGCCAACCCGTAAGTATACATGCACACACACACACACACACCAAACAAAAGATTGTTGTCAGTGAGATGGCTTTCTTGCATTTTTTGGTGGGTTGATGAAAGCTCATCAAACTAGGTTGCAAACTAAGTATCATTTTAGGATAATCAAGGTTGAAACCTATGAACCATGATTTTCTAAGCATAGGCAAAGTTGCAATAATTCCAAGTCTTACAGATCGATATATCATATAAATTTCATATATAGATCATTCAGGAACCGTCAAGAGGGGCTGGCTGGACTATATCTGAATCGTTCTAATGTATCAGCCATGTACAGCCTACTTTCAGAAAAGTGAAACAACATGAAACACCCCGAGTTCACGGCTAGATTTGTTCCCTTCTTTGACCTTTGGATGCTCCTTCCCACTCCAAGAAAAAAACAAAAGAGAACGTGTATATACTATATACGTCGCACCAAACTCCACAAAACAAACCATATATACCACAAAACAGCCAACAAAAAGTACCGACATCTTTCAACAGGGAAATTGGCTAAAATTTTAGATTCTAGAGGAAAGGGTTAAGTAATTTGTCTTGAACTCTTAGGCCAAAAAATAATTCCATTTTCGCAGCGGTTGTCCAAGGCGCAGCTTTACTCCTCGGTGTCAGGCAATGGCCTCTACCGCGCGATCCTGTCGAACATGAACCTCTGGACGTCGATCGCTGAGGAAGGGGGCAGTTCAAAGGTCTTGTTACAACCTGAGTATCTGGGATATGTGGGGTGGGTTAGAGGGGAGATGATTGTGTCATGATTTTTGTTGCTGTTGGAAACGATGTGATTTGTCGATATATGGGGGGAAGCATGCTGAAAGAACCTGAAAATGTTCTAAACCATAGCTGTGGAGATGAAATTTGCTGCCTATAGCACTCTCCAATGGCATATCAATGGGTTTCCTCATGCTATCATTCTAACGGAATTCGCACCTAATATTATCTAAATCACATGTATCACGTATCAGGCATCTGAATCTGTGTGCTACCCCCCCCATTGGCCGTGCCCCAAAAGGCGCCTCCCAATGATTGTGGCACCATCTCACGGGACAGTGGCAGAATGTTGGCTACAAGGTGAGCTTGAGCAACAAAATCCGGCTGCGGCGACTATCCAGTCATGTCATGTCATGGATGGAGGCCTTAAAAGTCGTGCATAGTGTTCCCATTCTAAAATGCTGTACCCACTTTGATGATGCATATTATCCAACAGTTTTTCATAATGCCGTTTCATTCAAGACAAATGTGTTTTTGTTCCACTCTGATGATGTGCTTGTTTCAACAGTTTTTCATAAACAAATGCATGGGGGTGTTTGATTCTTTGGTCAAGCTAGCAAAGAAGCTATGCAGCTATTTAAAGGTTAGAAAAAATACCCCTAACTTTGCGATGAAGGCTCTAGCATGTAAAGTAGAATGTATGACAAACACAGTAATTCAAATTTGCGTTATTTGGCTATTTGGAGCATCTCATTAAAATGACGTCGTAGATAGTTGTTTTTGTTGGTACTTGACTCAAATGTTCATTGATACACTTACAACTGTCTTCCAATACCCCATTGCTTACATGATTCCAATTGCTTGACGATTTTGGGAAGTGCTATTCATCATTCATCCCTCCCAACGGTTTTCCATGGCTTTCATGTATCTGGGCAAATTACTATTATTCCTTAAACCTGAATTGCAAACATTTTGTATAGTGATTCCCTTGGTAAACCGCATTTTTCGTGTGACCACACCAGGCAGGTTCCCACTGAGTCATCCTCACAGAGCTGCCTTCAGCATGGATTTTAGATCCACCTCACTTGGAGCCGTGACCTGCACGGAGCTCGCAACGGACTGACGAACGAATCAAAGGGTGTGTGGTACATGTCTGTGCTAGTGAAAAGTGGGTTAAATACTTTGGTCAAATCTTGGATTTGAATAGGGATGTGTTGTTTTTTGGAACTGTGATATGTATATAATGCAAAATATGGTGTATATATTATATATGTATGCAATACCAACCTCAAAAGTTCTTGAAACACCCTGGCCTTAAACAAACAAAAAACCCAAAAAAAACACCTCTGGGAGGGGTCCAGACTCTAATGAAAACACTAGCCTCACCGAGCTCATGATGAAATTGGGTGGCTCACCAAGTGTTTCTGACACACTGAGTTTCCTCACATGGGATCCTTGAAATATCCTGGAAATATTTGTGTAGTATCCCTACCATCCATGGGACTGGCATATTGACCTACATGAAAACCATAAAAATCAACCAAATGTAGGTAAATCTACTGTACAACACATGATGAGTCCCGGAATCCAGTGTTCTGTTCGTGTTGTTCTTCCAGAAAAATCATCCAACCGTAATTATAGTTATAATCCCCTTTCCTCATGCAAATTTCAATTTTTTTGTTGGAAGATCCCCCTACATCATCCGACCTTCCTCACCATTCGTTGACGATCTCCTGGTAGGATCCACTTCCTTAGTCAAACTGGATCAACCTTGGGTATGGGCCAAAACTCATCCGATGCTAAACTTGCTTATATTTAGTCCTGGTTGGTCCGTTTTAAGTGGCTCCAATAGTTTTTTTGAACCGTAGCCACATGTGTGAGTTTTCATGGCTTTTGTTGTGTTTTGTGTTGCGATTCCCTCAGTACCATGTCAAACTTTTTGTGGAAGCGAGAAAGTGCTGTTTCACCCAACAATGGCAACTGGTTGGCGGTTTCAACCCACCGGAAAAAATCGCAAAATTGGACAGCTTCCCCAAATAGGGGTGAGAATACAAAATGTTTGAAACCACCACCTAGTCAATGACTACCAACAAATTGATATGTTTTTTAGCAAAGGATTTCAAGTTGAATCTGCGACATGGCTGGGAGAACATCTCAACATCTTCCACCAATCACCTAGGGATTGCAGATTTGATCATTCAAACTATAACTACACGCCCTTCCATCAAAATAGAACAGGACATGTCACAACTAAAAGGATAATCGTCTTACAAATTCTTACACACCTTCAAAACTGCGGGGTGATATGGGTTGGGAGGGTAACAAGTAATATCTCATTCTCCCACTTATTCCAACCAATCAATCTTTACAAATTTAACCTTGGTACATTCATATCAAATCAGATTGACATATCACCAGTTCAGCTTCCAAATAATTACACCCCCAGAGTTTAACATGGAACCTGAAAATGATGGTTTCCAAGAGGAATCTCCTCTTCCAGGGGTTGATTTTCAGGTTCCATGTTCAACTTCTGGGGTGTATATATTCATATCAAAGCAATCATCTTTCAAGCAGCACTTCAATCCACCAGATCACTGAGTTTCTTGCACTCCTGTCTGTGAGAGAACCTGGTAATGTGGTGGTTTTGCCATGATAAAAACCCCATGAGCATGGAATGAAATCACGGGTTTAAAACGCAAGCAATGGAAATTTTGGTGAAATCAGGGGGGCCTCAATAAAAATTGGAGATGACACGCGGCCCATCTTCATCAGTTGAATTCCAGGCACGTAGTGTAAAAAAACTGCATCAACATAGCCCTGAAAACTCCAATTTGTAAAAGAAAGGCGTTCTCTTTTACAATGTAATCATGGACCTTGAATCTATTAACCTTTTCCACAGCAAGTGATGTACTCTGAGCACACCCTTGGCTGGCATGCAAGTACAAGAGTTTCGAGTAGTCAGAGCCACTGACTTCCAAATCTGATTGTGGCTGCTAAGCCCAACATATCTCTACTGTATGGTAAAAAAAAATGTCGCAGGCAGATATGCATATATATATATAGGACTTCCTTGCCGATGAGTCTGAAGCTTCCAAATGGAGCCAAAGACGGGCGCCTTCAGGCTACCAGCTGGGACGTCCTTAGATGACAAAGAGTTGGAACAGAATCTTAGCCGCCTACAATGTGACCGAGATTAATAAAGTATGATAGATGTACTTAACAGAATCAGTCTGAATTCTATAAAGGTTTTTTGTTTGACAGTTGACCTCCGAACCATGTTTTCTAGTCAAATTGGGTGTGTAGTCAACCAGTTGTGATACACTTGTCTTTGCCCACGAATGTCAGTCAGGTCGTTCATTGGCCAGGACCTCTAAAGGGAACATAAACCAATCTTCCAACCCCTGGGTTTTATAGGACAAGGGTGCTGTTTTTATGCCTGAGAAGTACTCCATAGTCATGTGCCAACCTGAAGTAAGTAGAACATAGTAGAACTGAGGATTTCAGTTCTGCTAGGACCGATTCCTCATAAAATGAATATATGAAGTCAACCGATTGCCCTGATCCAAAAAAACATTCGCACGAAACTCAACAACTGTCATCTCACGTCCTGACCTAATCAGTGAGTCCAAGGAGATGTGTCCTTGATCCTGTTCAGAAAACACTTCATGGCATTCCAAGGAAGTTGAAGCAACTTGACTGGAAAAAAACACGGAAATAAGAAATCATCATCCCAACCAACATTGGGATTGGTGCAGTATCACAACTTGTTGGGGTTTCTTAGTGCCCCTTGGATTGCTAATTCCAAGTGGGTTATCGGGCCAACTCCTATACCAACCTGGCCGGAGCTCGGTGGCTTCAAAATCCATCCAAGGTGCAAAACCCTCCGTCTTGGTGTCGATCAGAAAGATTTCTTGAACAACACCTGGAAAAGTCAAGGGAACAAATTGATAGGAGTTGATGGTTCAGAAATCCGGCTAACCAGTGGGATATGTAGTTTATCCCAGTATTTTGCAAAAATTGATGGATTTGAGGTGGTGCAGGATTGCTTCCATCAACAGTAGGTTGATGATGTTGATGAGGATAAGGACCATGGTGATGATTATTGCTTGGTGGTATGCTTGTTGGGATCTTGATGGTTGCTTTGATGGCGTATGACAATGGCTGGTGGTGCACAAAGCCACTACATCTATCATCGATTTGTCATTCCTGCTATCGGTGTGATCCGAACAATATCTACAGATTGATTGGTGAAATCCAAAAAATACATACTGTATGCATACAATGCATACATAGTAATAAACATACATGTATATAAACACTGTAAACACGTACACTACCTCTTAAATCATCTTAATCAGAAACCCTTTCCCACATCAACACTAGAAACAACTTACATACTGAATATACCTGCAAGCTGATCCTCACCGTGTTCAATGCAAACCTCACGAAGAGTCACCACTGAAACTCCTCACTCGTCGAGAGGATTGATGATGAAGTGTCTGATCTATGATCAAACTGTTGGCTTTCCACCACAAACTTCCCACTTTCTTGGAATCACCAGGAACTCAAAAGGCAACTATACACTTCTTTAACTCAGACTAACTTTCAGGGCCTACTATATAGTTTTTTCTGCGGAGTGCAAAATCAATTGTGGCTTGTTACTTGTTACAATAGATATCTACTTAAAAACATGTTCTTTTAATCTGTTTATTTCTACAATCTATACATATATACTGACCATCATCAGCGTGCTTCCAATAGCAAGGGAAAAAACACCACCACAACGGCAAACGGTCCCGGAGACGCCTAGAAGCCAATCCTTGCGGCTTTCGCTCCAGACCTGGATTTTCTCACCTTCCAGCCATCAATATCATCAAGTTTCAGGGTGTTTCAGGGGAGGGTAAAGGATGTTAAAGGTGAGGATGTTTGATTTTAATGGTAACTAATGAAGGTAATTAATGATGCAAATTCATAATTAATAAAGGTAATAAATGATGTATAATTAATTTCTGGTATCGATGTTAATGTTGATGGATGTAATCATGAGGATGATGGCAATGACCTCTAATAGTATCATCCATCCAGCATCATCATGATGATCATCATCATCATGTTTGATTCATGAATCAATGATCAGGAATGCAATGGATTATGGTAAATACTCATCTTCTTCTCAGAAAGTTTGAAAAACACAGATGTCTTCAAGAGCCTTTCTACATGTTTGCGCAGAGTTTAATTTCAAGCAACATCAAATGGGGGCAAAGTAGCATGTATTGAACTTTTGTGCACTGTGGAATTTAATGAATCACCTTCTTCTACAAGTACCAGTCTGCAGGGGAACAGGCTCAGTCGAACCTGGCTGAAACAAAATCTTTATTCAAGACAACCCCGGGCACATCCTTTTGATTGAACACCCGTCTATGGCTTCAACTTGCAAACCGTCTTTCAAAAAAATATGTAACCAAAGCGGCTAATCGGAATATTTCAAGCCGCAGCGAATCGGACTATTTTCTTGCGCAACGTTGTTTAATTTGACACATCCAATCCCAAATGGTCAGAATCACAAATGAGTTCGAAATCATCTTTTTTTAGGAACTGGGTAGCGGCCTTGAGTTCATTTAAAATCCCTAACTAGTTGGTGGTTTCAACCCATCTGAAAAATATTTATTGGTCGACTTGGATTATTTCTCCAAGTACAAAACCACCACCACCACCCAGCCAACATTTGAATTTGTTGGTTTCGAAAAAATTCCTGACGTCCCCCCATCGTCAACGAAAGCCTCGTTCAAAGCTAGTCATGGAAGGTGCCTCTGACCTGGTAGGTCCGACATGTGCAAATCGTCATCCCAACCTACAAGGGAAAATATCTCAAATAGGGAGCCACCATAGCAAACACCATTTGGAATGATGTCACATAACAATTTGACCAAAACACAATCTGAATGAACTGACTTTAAAAATATTAATAAGGTCAATTTTTCAAACAGTTCCACTGGATTTCCATGACTAAAAAGTTATCTCCCAATCATGAACAAGCATAGCTAGTGAAAGTGCGATTTTTTTTTAAGTGGCGGATGTCCAGCCAGCTATGACAAATGACAGGGGACGGGAGAGTATCCCACGTTGTCCCACCACGGCATGACACGTGCAACGAGAAAAATCTTGTTTAACAATTGACTAGGTGTACGCTATGCATATGTATGGCCGTGTCTTACCACCAGGTCCGCTTGCAAATGCCACTGTAACATCTTGGCGTCTACGGTCATAGCTTTTGTCATGTGCAGGGATGAAGGGAATGAATTCTTTGAGGTTTAGGATTGTTCATTGACATCCCCTTTAGCCCCCAAAAGATCGCAGCTCATCTTGGAAAGATTCACTACTTGCGATCATTACCTACTTACCTACTATATGGCCCTTTAGATTCACACCCATCACACATCTGTGGCAACTTCCGGGTAACCCAAACGGTCGCAACATTTGGCTGATCTGATCCGGCATGATCCATTTGGAGGTGCCTAAGGGCTGGTGTTTTGCCACACGAGTACCAGTATTCTGAACGTCAAAATTCCGAACAAGTAATGAACAAAAACCACAAAGCAATGATTGAAGGGCCAGCGTAGATTGCCACTTGGAACGACTCAACATCATCTTTTCTACGAGAAACACTTATATAAACAAATCTTTCAAATCATTGTTTAAAAAAAGGCAACATGCAAGTTTGGCAATGGGAGCCTAATATGGATGGCTTTTGAAACAGATCAATGGGCATTCTCCTTTTCATGTGTATTTTTGGATTTACGATTACCTTCAGGTTTCATTTTGCCTATTGGTGAGGGAGTGTTTTTGGTGACAACTGGGTGGATATTTAAAAATCCTGAAGGGTTTGCAGTCCATGAGGGCCATCAACAAACCAACTTGTAAGGTGGCGTGATAGCTTAGATTACACATCATTTGATTGATATAGAACTCGAAAATGCTTCTGGTGAAAACCAAAAAGATGTCTTTTCCTCAAACCCCCCCTCCTAGCTTCCAGTTTCAGGCTCTGGTTTACCCACTCAAAGTCTTGATGTTGTGTAAAGTCCTAACCCTCGAAGGTAAGGAGGGGTGGTATTTTCCAAATTGTTTCCTCATACTCTTCCTCCCATAATCATGGAAGTGGGAAGATGAGTTTCCTGTAATTTAGGGTAATTAATCTTCTACTTGTATGATTATGGGAGAAAGGGTAACCTTGCAACCTATCAACTCTTCCTTGCCATGTTGGGTACACCGAGGATGGCACCAGCGATGGATTTCACAAGGAGGGAGCCTGCCTTGCAACCAGGTAGTGATAAACGTGAAGGCATGACGTTGGACAACTTTGAGTAGCTGTAAATGCATATAGATATACGCATGTATACATTTACATAAGATTATACAAGTGTGTGTGTGTGTTTACATGTAAGTACATGACAAATCTGGACGGTGCTTCTTCGGGAACAAGGGAATGAATCCGAACCTAAATGTATAGCCGAACATAGGTTCATTCCCTAACCTGCGGGGTCATTCACTGCAAAAGCACAAACCAAATCCCATTGGTAATCATCGGTGTCTCATTGCCGATGCTTTTCCATGATTCCACATCACTTGGCTGGTTAGGCAAAGTTGGCCCAAAGGTCAGGGATGTCAAGGTGGTGATCAGAACATGCGTACCATATGACGTCATATGACATTTACAGATTGGTCCCCCAATATCGGTCACAGCAACAATCATTACATGTCCCTATAAACCTTGCCGCTTGTGCCACCCACTGTTACTGGAATCCCGAGAAGGGGGGCAACTCGCAATCCCCAATGTCTCCAGCATTCAAAGAGTACAAGAAGTTGAAGCAACACCAGCATTGAAAGGTGAATCATCCACATGATAAGATGTGTGTTTGATGTATTTCAGGATTCCTATGAAACAACTTTCTGGCAAAAAAAACATACACCAAATGGAATCGTTGTGACTGATCTGTTGGTGTCTCTATCTCTCAGAGCATGTTAGCATGTTGGAAAACACCAGCCCGTTCCCGAAGTTTCAGGTGGAGTCTGAAAAAAAATTACCCTCCCTAAAACTAACATATTACTACTACCTGAAAATGGATGGTTGGAATACAAGTGTCCTTTTGAGTTTCAGCCTATTTTCAGGTGCGAACGGCTAGTTTCAGGGAGGGTACACCCTCGAAAAAGGGGTCCCAGCCGTAGCAAGCTCTGGGAGTGTAGATTCCCTCAGAAAAATTCTCCATGAAACCTTTGGACGTAAAACTTCCTTGCATTCATTTTACATTTTGGCACCATCTGCTTTCCAGATCTTTGCAGGTCGCACCAACAAATACAAACATGAAGAACAATATCGAAACATATCAAAACATAGATAGCATATAGTTTGTAACAAAACGAACATAAATAAAATAGATATATGAAGTGGCAGTAAGCACGCGCATTCGAACACATTTGTGCTTGTCCATAAAATCCCGAAGCAGCCAACTCTCTTGGGGGACCGCACGGGGATGGTAAAGCCACGACCTTTGGTATCCACCGCATAAGCTTCCTGTGATGACCAGGTTCTTGGATGGAACACAAACACCCAGGACACGTTGAAAATTGAAAGTCGAAACGAATCTAAACAGTACTCAGAAAACGCGCACTGCGTGTGTTTTCAATGACATTTGGGATCCTTTTTTCATCTTTTTTCTTTCACCAACTATTTTGGAGGCTGCGAGTTTTCTACACAAACAACCAACAATTTTTCATAGCACAACAACCAAAACATCTTGACAATTTCAGCCAAGGTCAATCCATCCAAAGTGTTCACCAGAAAAGAACTTCGTGATTTTTGTTAAGCCTAAGATTTAGCTAGACATCAACGAATCAAGTTCCTATAGATTTAGCCTATCCAAAATAGTGGCACCCCAAGGCACCATTAAATGTTCAACCCAGTGAAATGTACAGTTCATATTTGGAAACAATAGGTTTCCTACAGTCTCAAAATGAGGTGATTGTAGGTTTCGATTGAACCAAATGATGAATCCTCTCTTTTTTTTGGAACCCAGGCCAAAGGGATGTAACAAAAGCTGTATGGTGCTGCTAAATCACAACTGACCGTTGGTCAACTCTGCTCCTCAACGATTGCATCCATCCAGACATTTTGAGACTCACTCCATACCTGTCGTCTGAAAATGATCAAGGCAAGAAAGGATCGACTAAAACAGCGGGGAGATCATGACATTTGACCCACTAAACACACCTTGGTCAAACATGGTAAGTACTGTTGAATCTCTCATGGCAGTTGAAAGTCCATCAGTTGTTATTGCCAGTAAAAACAAAAGCAGGATTACGGTTCCAACTATGTCCCCACGTAGATCAATGTCCGATCAGGTGCCGACTGAAACTTCTTGGACCCCCCTGTAGTAGTCAATGGTTTGTCTCGGTGCTTGGTGCTTCAGCCTATCCTCAAAAAATACATCTGACAAGGATTTCTGCTAGGGAATCTGTTTGATTTATACCACCTGGAAAGTAGATGGCGCAACTCCCATGTATTGGTTTATCATGGCCCCTTACTAAGCCACCTTTTGGGAGTTGCGCCATCTACTTTCACTACGGTGTATCTCAAAGAATAGTCAACCAAGATCATTGACCAGTGATTCAAGTAGGAAATTCCCTGAACAAAAAAACTGAGGTGAAAGCTCAACAATTTCAGCAGGTCTGTTGGCACAACTTGCTTCAAATGCACCACCTTATCTATTTCACCTTGTAGCCCCATTTGGAATATAATATACATACGTATATATGATAAACATTCCAATAAATACACACATATATATATATATATACATATACATACATCAGGACAAATTGCTACAGTTTCTAAACCTGAATTGGTTGGAAACATTTAGGGAAGGGATTCCCTGATCCTTTATCACCAAACATGGGGGGGAAGTTGCCGACCTGAAGAGCATCACCTTTTCGATAGGTCAAGCCAGTTTGACGCAACCTCAGCACTGAAGAGGTGGAGGTAAAACACGAAGATTTTTGGAGGTGAAACTATGGATTTCATTAGATGCTTCAGCATCTAGAGCTAAAAGGCAAAATATATCAAAATATCCAATTCTAAACATCCATCAATAATAAGCTTCAAGTTTGGGCCAGGTGTTGGGTTCTTCAAATCATCAAGGATCATTAAAACCTTTTAGGCAAGGACGACCACCATCCTTTGCATCTTGCACATCTTTTGCTGAGTCCGGGGGTTGATGCTTCTTCGTTTTTTCTGTGACATGGATACATCACCCGAAAACTAACATGGAACCTGAAAACAACCCCTCCTTGGAGACATCTAGAAAGCACCAATTTTGTTGGGTTCCATGTTAGTTTTCGCAGGGTGTATTCAAGTTGTTTGTCTTCATGTCCAGCCCTCGCCCCTTTCACCGATTACCTCGCTCCCATCATTTTTTGACCAACACAATTAGCTTCTAAGAGCATCTTGCTGAGTGGGGGAAGCACAGCACTGTGGCGTTGGATGAACGCGATGTGGATGCATTGAATTAAAGTTACTTCAATTATTAAAGATCCTGAAACTCAGAATAGTCAAATTCACACCCAACCTATAAAATACAATGATTACTGTTGATAGAAGAAATGCTGCAAACTAGGTGGATAGATAAAACACATCTCAAATGGAGTATTTGCATTATGTTTATCTTTACATACAATATCAATATAGTTACCATATCAGTTGAAGCATGGAATCTATCCATTCACGGTACGGATGCCAATTTTGGACGACGCAGGGATGAATCCAAGGGTCGTCGTTCCCCTGGCATTAAACTTGTGATTTCTTA
>DF243272.1:30000-34167 GCA_000507305.1 Breviolum minutum Mf 1.05b.01 | reverse complement strand
TGATGAGAAAAATGATGAAATGAAATTAGATAAGGGGGATTGCCCTACCCTTCGTATCATCTATATTTAAAGGAATAGTTGCAGTGTATATTAAGGATATGGAAGATGAAATTCCAGACACGAAATGTAAGGAAATTTATTGCGAAGTTTGTAGGCATAATATTAAGAAATTGGGATGGGCAAAGCACTTGAGGACTAGGAAGCATATTGATAATGAAAACGGAGTGGAAGAAGTTGAGAAAAAACAATGTAGGAAATGTGGATGCTGGAGAGTGCTTGAATTATATAGGGGAGAAAATGCTACTTGCAATACTTGCTTGGGATATAGGGAAAGCTGGGCAAAGAAAAATGAGGAAAAAGTTAGGGTCATGAATAAGAAATACTGGGATAGACATAGGGAGGAGAAGAGAGAGTATAACAAGGAATATAGCAAGTTGGAAATTGAATGTGAAGTGTGTGAGTGTAGAGTGAGGAAATCTAATTGGGCAAGACATCTGGTGAGTAAGAAGCATATGTTGGGGGGTGGTGGTGGAAAAGTTGATGGTGATGTGGGGGCAGGGGGAGGATGATACGAAGGGTAGGGTAAGCCTCATCACTACTAATATATATCTATATACATAATATTTATCTACATATGATATCTTTTGTTTTTGATCTTTGTTTTTATCGGACGTTTTCGGTCCTTCCGTTTAACAAACCAACGATATTCACCAAACCTGCATGAGGCGCCAGTCATTGCTTTCTTCATCTTGGTGGTGAAAGATCTGCACAGCTGCGAAGAGATGTCTTGCTAGCAGTCTCTTCTGCAGAGGTGACACCAACTTGGAAAACAAGTGTTTAAAACACACACCATCAGCGAGGGGCAGGGGGAAGTTGGGAACGAGTGCATTTACGAAGGAACAGCAGTGATACAAAAGCCAACGGTCGTGAAAAGCAATCAGATTTTGTGGAAGTTTTCATGAACAAATGGGGTGGCTCAAACTGTGCATTTTTTCAACAGAGATGATGCCAAAATTAGACAAAATTTTCAGTCTTGAGACGGCGAAACTAGAACCCTCGCCCTATCTATACCTGGAACCCAAATGACCCTCGGTTTGGTTTGAAAAGGCCTTGTTTTGAGGGGTTTACCTTCAAAATAGAGGTCAGTTGGGTTCTAAGTATACAGTATAAACACTTGTGTATTTTATTCTTGTGACTCTTTTGTTGAAAGCATGGTGCCGTTGCGTCGAGTGGACTTGTCATTGCCTTTGATTTTGCGCTGTAAGCAGGTTCTGAGACCGACACCAGTCTTCGCAGAGGGCTTTGACCCTTTTGGAGAAGAGCTGAAGAAGCAGGCCATGCAATCATTATATTTCATCATTACAAAGCATCCTGGAACATTCGGGATATGGACAGTATGGACCATTTGAATTGGACCATTTCCATTAGAGAAATTCTCCAATAGATTGGATCTTGGGTATATTACATGTACTTACTCCAGGGTCGTTATTTACATTACTGTATTTCAATCATTGGGTTTTGTTTGAATGTTTGCTTGTGTAGACTGCAGCCTCTATTTTGCAGCCTTGCATTTGCATCATGTTCGGACGTATATAGTGTGAACCGGGCCGTTGACCCTGATGGTATGGTTGTTTTATGGGCCAAACACAGAGATCATTTTTGAACCAGAACAGTTACTTATGATACACGATATGACATAGACGATATATAGTATATGGTATAAGAATATACACGACATGTATACTTATGACATGTATGTATATAGTACATGACGTATAGATACCGTATGTTACCTTTTGCATCTCATAGGGTATTTCTTCCCGTAGATCTCGAATCCTAAACGGTTGATCTGACTGAGGCGCCAAAGGATTTGAAGAATCCACCTGCAGATGCACAGGTGGGATAAAAGGATGATGCGATTTGTGGAAAACAAAGAAGAAACGGTTGTTGGTAAGTTGAGCAGATATATATATATATATATACATTATATATATATACATATACTTTTTTTTTAAAGTCGATATTTGACACTTTCAAGTCATTAAGGTCAATAGCTTCACCTTTGGGTTTTGGGTGATTTTTGAGTTGCGCACTTCTAGACGATCTCCAAATCTCCATGTTTCACCTACTTGAAATCGAACAAATCCACGGAAGAACTCGTGGATTCTTTGGTTTGCGTCAAGGTGACGAAGAGCGGCTTGAAATGGAAGATTCTCAAGCCGGTGGACTGCGAAACAACGAATCTTGGAACGTGGTAACCGACATCACCCAGAAAATAAACGCGTCTGATGAAAATGGTGGTTCAGGATAGAAATCCTGAAAAAACAAACGAGAGAAAAGCAACACATTACTCTAGTGATTCTAGAGATTCTTGAAGTGTGCGGATTCAGCCAGATAGCGGGATCAAACGACACCGACATATTCCCTGGCTTATATACTCAATATACGAGCTGAACGATTCATTACTGCACCGCTAATTACAACAATTTCATACATCCCAGGTGCTGATTGCCGATTTCCTCCAGCTGTGGTATATATCAACCGGATTTTTGTTCGTTTGGACGAAGCATGAGCACTTCACAGATGTTGATCCATGGTAACCCGAGGAAATGTGCCAAGCCAAGACCCTTCGACAAAGTTTCTGTTGCTTTCACAGGCGGGAAGTTGGAGGGATCAAAGATAGACAACTTGGCAATTGCAGCTCCCCAAAATGAAGCTCTTGCTAAAGGGGTATATTAAAGATAGATAGCTGTCTGATTTGTCAAGAGTTTGTGTAGCTGAAGTTGGAGGAAAAAAAGGCGAGAAGCGAAACATTGCTTGAAGCATGGTGGAATGGATAGCTAGGAGGAGCTCGCAGTGTCAAAATGTGTTGTCCATTGATTCACGAAGTTCGAAGAGTGGGCTAGGTGTGAGCGCGGCTTCCATAGTCAAAAAGGTACGATTGGTCAAAGTTCCTTCCCGACAGTGGCGTGACCGCTTTTATATACAATGACAAGTTTCATAGGTAAATTGCAATTGGAAGCAATTTTAGACGTTTCATCTAAATTCCAAGTGTCATGGCTAGTCAAACCTACACCCCAGCAGAAAATAAGGGCTTATTAAGGTCTTAATAACTATTGGTTTCCCTTAAGGCGTTATTAAAGCCTGGTTTTCCAGGGGGTTTTTCGAAGCACCATCTTCCAGGCTGGCAACTGGATGGCCAGATCTTTGATTCCTCACGGACGCGCGGAAAGGTGCAATTTCAAGTGAGTCAAGTGATTCGCGGCTGGACTGAAGGCTTGCAAAAGATGAATGCGTCTTGGATCATTTTTGCAAAGTCTTTGAACACTTTTTTCTTTTGGAGAACAGGATAGATGGGTGTGGATGGATGTGGGAGATGTGGGAAGCCGGTAGAATCATTTCTTAGGTTCGAGGTTCAAAAGTGCTTGCGATTTATGCTGACTTGACTAGTTCAACAAAGTCATGTTTCATTTCAGCAATTAAGCAAGAAAGCTTGTTGATACCATAGGTTCACAAATCTCGACATGCCCAGACTTGCGAGTATTAAAAAAGAAACAGGTTTCAAGACAACATCATTTTCATGTCAACCCCTTTCTTTGTGGAGAGAAGTCTGTGTTTCTTGGCCCATTTCCTGCAGCATTGGAGATACTCAGGTGGGTGAAACGATCCGACTTTGGGTTCCAGGTGGACAATGAAAAGTAGAGTGTTGAGCCGTGGAACTTGGGGAATCGGTTGTAACCCCAACATAACACCAGTATAACTTCCTGGGTGGTGGTTTCAAATATGTGTTATTTTCAACCCTACCTGGGGAAATGATCGAATTTTGACTAATATTTTTCAAATGGGTTGAAACCACCAACTAGAATACCAGTATGATTTCAGTATATTCAGATGTCACACTTCTAGGTTTGAAACCACTAATTTCTTGCTATTGATCCTGAGTTCCAACAAGATGTTCCAGAAACTAAACAGGAGTTTGACGCCAGGTTACTCAGGACGATAAACTGATAGGTCACCAAGCTCTCCATTTTTTCCACCCATAAGGTGCGAGTACCAAAATGGGGTAAGTGCAAAAAAATAACTTTGAACCCGTAGGTAGAGTTTCAGAAAGCAAGATGTTTTTCATCTAACTAAAAAAACGGATTGCTTTGTTGTTTTTGGACCTTT
>DF243272.1:0-27500 GCA_000507305.1 Breviolum minutum Mf 1.05b.01 | reverse complement strand
TCGGTTTGGTTCCTTCCAGCTTAAAGCTGTTTGCATTCATTCAAGACTGGAGTGGGGGCCGGCAACACATCTTTTTTCTTCGTTCACCAATTTCACTTCATCTTATCAAGTTTGTAAATTTCCTGCGGAATGTTTCTTATGGTGGGAAAAGTATGTAGGATCCGCCTGCGCCTTTCTTGTAAGCTTAAAATGGATACGGGTTCCAAAATGGGCGTGAAAAATAGATACCGAACATTTTTTTTGGTATAGGTGCTCACTGGCCACTGGCAATCCCTCAAGCGTTTTGCATAGCATTTTGAAAAGCTACGAATACGCGGCCAATCTACAATTAGAAAACACAGGGGTATCCTTTTTGAAATTTGTAGCCTTCAAGATGACATCCTTTTTGGTAAAAACCGTTCTTTTCTTAGGATGTACACGAAATAGTGCATTTAGTCACATGAAATGCGGTTTGAGAATAGGCCGCCCTCCAAATGAAAACCTACGACATTTATCGGACCCCGCTGTTCAGAAAATATTGCACCTGTTCGAAAAAGTCGGTGGTGATGGTGGAATGGTGCAGCAGCTGTAATCGCTTTGTATGCCGTAAATTTGCAGTGGCTTTAAGTCTGCAGACAACGACTTCGGTAATTACATGACGTGCAAAAATTCAGCTCCGAAACGTAAGGCATCAACAGCCACGCGGTTCCGAAAGCGAGGCCCACATGGAAGGTTAAGTAAATGTGGGTAGTGCATGTTGGGGTTCGGAGTCCAGGATGCGGATTGATTAGGTCATGCTTTGGACTGTGTGCTTGATTTGTACCTGTGGTGCGTGTCAGCTAGTTGAGCACAATCTATGCAGAGGGACATTTCTACGCGCCGTGATTTTGCAGGAATTTGCTACAAGTGGAAGCAAGGAGGGCCCGAGCCAACCGGGTTGGTTTAACGCACTGCTGGAAGGGTAGCGCTTCCCTTGTCTGTATTGCAAATTGAACTGGTAATTTTTGCAAAAACGACCACTGCAGAATGTTGAAACTGGATTCCGCTGCAGGGCTGCTGATCTTCCAGTGTCTTGTAAGTCTTGTAGCATGGATTGAAGCATAGGTGTTAGTAGTCGTTCAAGTAGCATGTTCGAACTGTCCGAATGCACATCCAATCCGCATCTTTCAGCACCTGTTCATCCCCGTTTCCCTTTTGACCGGGAGTTGCAACCACAACAATTGCCCTTGGAAGCATGTTGAGGCGAGAATTGCTTCCAGCTTTCGATAGCATTTCTTTTCTAGTGATGTTGGAAACAATTTGGTACAGGGTTGTGACGCGTCACAAACGCCAGGAATGTGATTTCGTTGGTTGCGGCCAGTGGTTAAACTTGATAGGATGAGGAGACCAAGAAGGCACGCTTGGCCAGCTTGGAGCAGGCTCATCGAAGAATCAAGTGTTTCTGTCCTCACGGGTCTGTCATGTATGGAATGCTTCACAGCAAACGATCCATAGACTTTGGGAAAAGAACATGACGGAACATGGGGTCAAAGAGAAGTTCAGCAATGAAAGGTAGTTGGTCTAGAATCTGGTTTCGCACATGTTGATATCTTTTTATGTAACAACATGTGACATTTTTTTGGGCACATCCAGTGTCAGTCTATGAGATACCATTTTCTAGAGTTTGAAAATGGCTACCATTTTCAAGAAGGAGAAGGAACCAGTTTTAAGGGTTCGAAAGTACGCACGCCAGGAAGTGGTCGCTTTGAAGAAGAGCCTTCCAGCTGACTGATGCTGCCCGTTTGGAGGAAGTCTCCGGAACTTTCTTTCCCCACGACTACTTCTATGTAAAGAAATCCAGGAAGCACCCGAGAAGCAATCTCTCTCCCCACAACTACCTGTATTAAGGATTTCTTTACATAAAAGTAGTCCCGGGAAAGTCACTCCCCCACGACTATGCGTGATTGCACATAAGACACAAGCACTGCATGAATGTCATTCCTGGAGAGCCCACAAAGACCTGAAGGAAGGGAAACCAATCATGTGCGCTATGCATACCGCATGTTTGGCACCTCTGTTTGTAGATTTGAAAAAGCAAGGCGCTTCATCACCACATCCTTTTGAGGATTCCCATCCTGACAGTGTTCACTGAAATTACAACGATGGTTCGCTGCGCCTGCGCAGTGTTTGTCACAAGTGTCCTGTGGCACACAAAGCGGTCAGCAAGTTGGTCCGTCTTGAGATGACGCACCTTGAAGCCAGGCCCCAGAGGAGAACGAAGAGAAACCGCCAAATAACGCAACAAAGTCTCACACACACGTATATATATATATATATATGTGTTGCGGCATGTTAGGTAGAAGTCAGGAGCGCCAAATAGCACAGAAAGGTCCCTGCCACACATATATATATATATATAAAATATAAACATAAATATACATATACATATACATGATTATGTATACACAGGCTTGCGTTTTGCATACTTATATGTATTACAGTAGCATTTCTCTAGAAATTCCAGTACGTTTTTTGTTGAAGATCCCCGCGGTCATGTGCCTAAAAAGTGTGACTTTTCCTCCCACGTCACACAACTGAGCCATGCCATCAGCTGATGGTTGATTGATGGGTTTTGGCATGGTTTTGTCGCCGATATCCTGGAATTTTTCCGTTTTTCTATACGGATTAGACAACTTTTTTTTGAGGGTGGCAACGCCGAAATTCCAAACTACCCCACAAAACAACCAACAACAAAAGCTTGGGCACCTATTTTGCCTACAGAGAATCACCACTGCAAATTGCGACTTTTCTCAACGACCCAACGGTTTCGGGGGTTTCAGTAGGACCTTGCCTACGAGGTCGGGTCTTGCCACCAAAATCATCAGACCTGGAAATGGAACAGAGACAGCTCAAGAAGCCAATCGAGCGGTCGTTCCTGAACGTTGATAATCCAACAATGCGGGGTTTGTGACATGGTGGTGGCCTTGAAAAAACACCGGAATCTTATTGTAGTGACTTGGGGTCAAATCAAGAGCGCAACTTTTGGAGGTTAAACACCACCCAACTGAAATGGCCACATTGATTTGACCCTGTTCGGATCGCTGGTTCGATTCTATTCCTTGTTTGGAAGGAAACAGGTCTGACATGATCACTTGGCTACATGTTTAAAAAAACGATCAGTTGTCATCATTACATGCCATTTGATTCGAATTGAATCTAAACATGGTTTCGATTAACCAAGCCATTCGAAAGCCACCAAACATCCAGTTCTTTAAGGCCCAAATGACATGTTCCAAGGGTGTTGACTTTGGTGGATTTCAACCTTTCCAGATTTGCCGCAAAAACGAGGTCATCCGAATGATTATGATTGAATCCGACTGTTTTTTCATGATGCAGCACACAACTCCATGATTGGGGGAGGGCTCAGATTTTTTTGATGTAACAAGTAAAACTCCGCAACGCATGGTGCCAACACATGAATGGCTGAATGAGGTTGAGTGGTATGGTTGGACAGCTGATGGTCAGTTATTCGATGCAGCTTTGAATCGTGGAGAGCCTGCAGTGGAAGTTCAACAATCCACTGTTCCCAAAGGATTTTGGGAAGGCGGGGACAAACACAACTGGAGCATCCAAGGGCGGTTTGTGCCACAGGTTTGTGATTGGATATCAGTGTCCAAAGTATTCCGAAGTGATGGATTTTTTTAAACTTCATCTATTTAATTGCGTACATACAGCCGTGTTTCTGTTGGCTTTGGGTGTCAAAATAGTGGTCATTTTTAAATTATGATAGTTTAAAAACAAAAGAAACAGCAGAATCATCTATGAACTTTACTCCGGAAAGTTTGTGGCGTTTTCACTGCCAGATCGGCTCCACTGAAAAACTGAAACTTGCAAAAAATCGATTCGAATCGAAGGATTTTTCAATGTATTTCTGATCATCTAACCACCTTGTAGCTTCATCATCAAATAGTTTCAGCAAATCTTCACTTGAAAGTTGGTCTTAGAGTCTGAAAGCCTTTCTTCCCCTGAAAGTGGTGAAACATTTGTGGCGAGGTCTGAAGCTGATGAAAGTGGGTGAAACCCGACGTTTCTGGGTGCCAGCTGAACTTGGATATGGAAGTAGCCGAACTGATGGTGGACCATGTGGTCCTCTGATTTTTGACGTCAATCTTCAGTCTTTTGGTTCCGGCTTCACCTTTCGCTAAGGGTGTTTTTTTTTGCGGAAAAAAGGCGTATAGAGAGTTTGGCTTTTATTGATTTAATGATTTGTTGGCCGGTCCTTGGGTTCTTGCCCAGAGCTTGTGGTTAGTGGAAACCTGAAAGATTCGGAAAGTTAGACTTCAAGAAAAACCCTTAAGGCCCTTCACAACATGAGTCCACTCTTTAGAAACACAAGCAACAAAATTGCAAAACACATCGTTGCTCCTGCTCTGGTGGTATGAACTTGGCGCCCCAGTCTAGAGACACTTTAGCAAAGAATACGCGTCATGCTGAGTCATGCTGACAAAAAGACGTGCCATTTGCAGGGCAGCAGTTTTCATGAGATAGATGCATGTTTGAAAGTACCTGAAATTCAGGTTTCTGTTTTTTTTTTCCCATACATCCCTGAAGACATCCCTTTGCATTTTGGGACCTGACATTTTCTCTGAAGGGCTTTCCCTACAGATCGCTGATTTTGATGATTGGACACCACGGATATTAACGGATGACACCCCAGTTTCCCTTTTTCGAAAAGAGATGACACACCAATTCAGTGAAGGAGTTACCAATTCAAAATTCGTCTGATACCATGCTGTGGGTTATGAAAAGATGGCCTGGAAGTGCAATCTTCATTCATGATCCAGAAAACCACCGCCGAAAACACCCTGACAGGTCATGGCTGAAACGGATCTCACACGTTTTCTGAAGGCAGGACCCTGGAAATGGAGGAAATGGTGCGTCGTTTGGATACCAAGTGGGGGGAGGTGCATCTTCTATCATGACATGATGTTTTCGGGATAATTTGGATGTAAACCCAAAAAAGCACTGGGATTCGAGATTCAACACAGCTATGTAATGTTTTACAGTCTAGTTATAGTTGTTCACCACTGACTTTCTAATGGAAGATTAAAACACAATGGCCCCATCCTTTTGAAAGGGCAACTACCGTTTTGATTGGATTTTCTGGGAAAACTGCCTAAACTTTTCGTTGCCAGGTCTTCGATAGTGTTCGCTTATCCTCGTTGCTTGAGCTTGTGCCGGGACCACCCAAGACCTTACCACTGCGTGTCATTTTTCACCTGTGGTGGGGTAGATGTTACATCAAATTTACCTGTGCTTCGCGCTAAAGTTCCGGGGGAGGTCGGGTGACATCATCACCAAAGGTAAATCACATATACTTATGATATAAACTTAAACTATTTCATTATATACTTGTATATTATATATACACATATAGAGAGATTGTATATATATATATATAGATAAAAAATACACTGTATCAGAATTATCTTTCTTTCAGCTTCTTCCAATGTAGGTGAAATGCGTTGCAGTTGAATAGAATTTTGGTAGAATTCCTTTGCCACCTCAACCTCACACATCCTCACACATCGTTGCCTGTTGGTTGTAAAATGTACATCATGGCAACTCCTAGTTAGCAAAAATGGCCAACAGCACACAGGAGAAAAGTAAGGGTGGTGATAGGGATGGTAAGGATGGATTGGGTGCATTGGGAGATGTTGGGCCGGGATGAGCTATGTTGAATTATGTTGAATCACGGTGATGAAGAATATAAATTGATGTGAGAGACAACAGAATGATTATGAGTCAGCAATCACTTCTTCCTTCTGTTGATGGCTAAAATCTGGCCACCACTTGTTTTTTTTGCATTATTCATAGGGGTTGATGCGTTATGGCCACCACGGTTGCCCTGATGTCGCTTATCCAATATGGAAAACATCGTATTTTGAAACGATCCAAGGCCCTTGCTGGTGTCTGCTGGAGCACTCCGCAGTAAAGGTCAACCTCAAAACGAAGATGAGGCATTGTATTTGCTCCCATTTTTGAGTGATCAGCTGCACTGATGTTTGTAATGAAGATTTGTTTGTTTCTAAATGGTCAGATTCTCCGTGTTTTTGTCATAAAAAAGACGGATTTAGATGCTTGCATACCAACGTGGACTTTATGTCACTGCGATTTGTTGGAATTCAAACTTATTTTCCTGTCTCGACTTCTGACCCTTCAAGAATCATCCTTGCAGTCTCCGCTGTGGGTTTCTAAATAAAGTAGACAGGTGGCTGATGAGTCAATGATCATTCCTCCTGTGGCGTTTGATCCAGGTGGCCGCTGCTGGTAAGTCAATCTTGCGTTGGCTATCAAGTGCAGGTGGAGCCCACAGCTGACATCCTAGAAATATAGGGCTTGTGAACACCACATCATCCTTCTCCTTGTCATCATGATCATCATCATCATCATCATCATCATCATCAGCATCATGATCATCATCATCATCATCATCATCATCATCATCATCATCACATCAACATCATCATCAAAATCAACATCAACATCAACATCATTATAAACATCATAAGTGGCCATTGTTGCCTTCTCTGATAATGTTGAGGATGATGGCAAACCACCATCATCATCATCATCATCATCATCATCATCATCATCACCATCATCATCATCATCATCATCATCATCATCATCGATCTCTTTCTCATTTTCGCCCCTTTCAGGTGGTTCATTCCTCGTATGCTCCGCAGTATATCACTGTGATGCCAGGCGGGTGTTTTGTGAGTGTTGGAATTTGGAGATGTCCAAGATGGATCCTCAGGAAATGGTTGATTTTACTCAACGAAATGGTCCTTTTTCGGGGACATGTCATTTTTTTTTTTTTTGGGGGGGGGGTTTAGATGATTTTAGTAGGAATATGAGCGTTTTCTTTCATTGATTTCATGGATTCTAATATACTTTTTTGAGGATTAGTAGGCCCCTAATTTGGGTCAACACATTTGAAGCTGAAGTTATTGGTCCAGAGTCAACTCTTGACTTTATTCTTTTCATTCCCGCAGATTCCTTTGAGTTTGACCCATTTTCCTGAGAGGTGGTGTGTAGTTTATACTTTGCAATCGACTTTAGTCTGGTGGGAAATATCTACTCTATCTATCTATCTATCTATCTATCCATCCATCCATCCATCCATCCATCCATCGATCTATCTATCTATCTATCTATCTATCTATCTATCTATCTATCTATCTATCTGTATATATACATACATGCGTATGTATATGTGATGTATGACATCTGGATTACATACAGTCTGCCCTGTTTTCACCTGCCCACGTATGTATGATATCGAGTCACTACTGTGACAAAATGTCAATTGACTGTTGCGAAAGATTGCCACAAGGAGGGAGGCCGTAAAAGGAATCCGCCGTGACAATGTGACACACTGTAGCTTTGCCAGGATGTTCGTGAAGTTGATGGAGCAGGCGAGAGCTTCGTGACGTTAGAATCAAAAGTAACATACCCTACTTGCACCCTGGCGTTTATCGTGCCTTATCACTGGGGTTTTGATATATGGTGTTTGATGGTAGGCAAATTCGGACGCCCTTCGACATTTCTATATACATATATCTATATATATATATATTTACAACCTCCGCTAGCACAAACTCAAATGTTGGCATCCAATGTGAGTTGGAACGGTTGGTGAAGTTTGGTGGGTTGATTATTTTGGGCTCTGGATTTCCATCTTTATCATTGACTTAGCCGCACCTAAGCGGCTCACCACCAACAGCTGACGATGTTTGAGCTTGAGAACAGCTGACATTGCCTTGATGAGATGTGGTGAGATTCGTGTTGAAATATTCAGGTGAACAACATGGGTCTCGCACAGCTGCGTCCTGCAAGCTTGTCAAAGGCTGGGGTGTGTGGCCCTGCAATCTGAATCCAGGCATGAAATCCTTGCTGGTGGACCGAGCTATGTATATATATATATATATAGATACATATGTTGTTTGAATATGTTTGAATATGTTTGAATGATGATATTTGATTTGTGCTAAGCATGTCCATTTTCTAGGTGTGACCCACTAGTCATATTCTTCCTGGGTCTACGACTCCTGTAGATATCGTATCACTCTCCATACATGCATAAAATGAATATTCGACGTTCCTACCACCTTTGGCGCGATGTCATGAATTTTCAATCTCAGAAATGTTTGATCCGCTCAACGGTGCGTCCTTTCATGTCCATTGTCATGCCCTTTTCCTCCTCTCAAGGTACAACAGGGAGGCACCATGGAATACTTTCCCTTGTTTCACGATCACTTGGCTCAGCGCAAAAAAACAATTCCGTTAGTGAAAGAACAATGATCAGACATCATTGAAAAAATGCGTGAAGTATGATTCACCCAGATTTTGAAAGCAATCATGACATCAATCATCCCATCATATTCCCCCCGTTTTCAAAAAAGGAAAGTTTCGCCTTCGCCAAAACGACGAAGGTGGGTGCTTTCCTCACCGACCTTTCCAGAAGAAGTGGATCCTTGGAGGTGCGAGATGCTAATATATTACTGGCAGGCCCTAATGGAATGAGGGAATGAATCCCCAGAATATCCATGTATAGCTGAATGAACAGCCAGACTAGTTTGGATATGTGCACATCTCAAAATAGATGCATGCATAGACATATATACACATTATGTCCATTGTGACTATCCACATCATACGTCCATATCGAATGTATAGCCATGCATATCGGTATATCCCCGCAGAATTGGTGCGTTACACAAGCTGCTGGCCGTACTTTGAAAGGTGGGTTTAGGAATAAGGGAATCATTTAAACAAACCCGTTGGTCCCAGGTTTTGGTATTGTATTTCACCGTGCAAGAAACATTTATGATCTTTTACTTTGCAAGTGATTGCATAGGTCAGTATCATCCAGTTTTTCAATCAACTCTGGGAGGTTTTGTGGGATGAAAATATTGCGAGTCAACACTTCAAAGTGGAATTATTTCCGCATGTACCGGCCTTTCAACATCTGGGGTGGTATCAACATCTTATCGAGTGATCTTATCAGGTGATATTTTTTGGGTTTCTTTTTTAGCATAGCAGACAGCAGTGGCGGGTGCATGAAGAAACGAGCAGACTCAGGAAACAGTGGTGTCATACCGTTCATGGCAACCAGAAATCCGGCGGTCACCAGTTGAGGGAAAGGTAGTTTATCCCAGTATTTACAGGGTTTTTATACATCCCAGATGATTGTTTGGGATCTCTGAACCATCAACAGTATGTCAAAAGAAGGATAAAACCTTCATATTCACCATTGCATATTGCATATGTTGATAATTTGGGAGGTACCAACCCAGAAAGAAGTAACATCCACCCTCAAGTCCTCCAGTCTAATCGTAGCTCAGGAACAGGTTTGCGCCTTTTTTTGGCAGAACCTATTTGGGATATCATTTGGACCCCCAAGCCATTTGGAATCATGAATCTGGTTTTCACATGTTTGAACCTTTTCTATCCTTTTCTGTCTACTGTTTTTGTTGGGTACGGATCCATGCAAGATAACTGTCCAACATGAAAGAATTCACAAGATTCGATGGGAAATATCTCCAAATGCTGGATTTTGCATTCTCAGGTTGGCATTTTTCCATCAAACGATGATCAATGTTGTAATCCCCTCCTATCCAAGATTCTAATGGAAAGAGAAGGTTTATGTGGATCCTGGTTGGTTTGAAAATATGAAATCATCCTGGGGATTCCTGCCGGTATCCTTAAAGGCTTTATGTACAATGTTGACCTTGTAAAATTCATGTCAATTGCGTACTTCATTTCAGTCCCAACCATGAATAAACCTCTGGAAACATTATCCATACGTCTGGCAGGACTTGGTGTCCATGGTAGGAGAGTTAGATCTTCTGCAGGTCGTTGGCGAACTCAGCTTGTAGTCTAGAGTTGGGAACAGGATATAGAGACATGAACATCCAGTAAAACTGCATGAGATTTCATGGTGCCTTAAAATTATACCATTTCCAGGATTTTCTAACTAGAGGCTCCTTATTTTGTAGACTGTAGTCGTTGCCATGGTTGACTTTTTCCAGCAGTTCCCGCAGCATCTGATTTGTTTAGAATAGATACAGTATGATTTTCAATGACTTCCATTTCACTGCAGTCACATGGCTGCCAAGAATTGCTTTGCTGACGTTTCTAAGATGCCTAATTCTCCTTCATTTTCACCAGTCCTTTACTTTTCCAATTGATTCACCCATTCCAACCCTCAAGTGGATGCCAGTATCCCAACCAATTTTGCCAGTCAACACACCCAGACATCGGGATGGTCACCTTGGGAAGACACCTTGAGGTTTCAACTCTGAACGCCTGGCGCTTCTTGCCTACGGCCGACAGCGCTGGTTGGGGTGGCATAGTGGTGGCATATTTATGGTGGATGGAATGCACCAAGGCGAAGGTCAAAGGCAAACCCAGAACTATCACAGATGGATGTCCAGAAGTGTGGCCACCACTGGTGTTTCTTTTTCCAAAATCTACATTTTTTGTCGTGTTGATTTTCTTTGTGTGGTTTCCACATGCGAAAGTCACCTATAGCATTTCCACAAGATGTTGGTGTTTTGCCAGTGGACAGACCAGATACACGTTTCTCCATGTCAAAGCGACGAAAACGTCGGTTGGTCACCCCGATTTGTGTCGCATAGGATCTCGTCCCATCCTACTAAAATGGCCTATCACACCAGGTTTTGAATTTGAAATCAATTTCCCAGAAAGGCCTGTGACATCCAGTGACATCTTTTGGTTCTTCCTTTTTGAAGATATCCCGGTTTAGAAGGATTGCCGAAAATTACAATTGAAAGATTGATAGGGTAACCATTCCCAGCAGGCTTGGAAATCAATTTATGTGAATAGAATTGGAGATTCCTTGTTCCTGACTAAGTACGAGATCAAAAATACCGCGGCATGGGCTTTTTGGTTTGCCGTTGGCAACAAACATTCTATTGCTCCCCCCATCTCATCTCAATGTTTCACGGGGTGGCAAGAGTTGGTAACAAAAGGGCCAATGGGGGCATCGGGCATCGTTTCAAAACGTGAAAGAAACATAAAATCAACACCAAATCAACATTGAAACACCAAGTCACCAATAACAAAACCTCATCAAACTGATAAAACAATGAAACACCAAATCACCAATAAAATCACAACCCATCAAATCAAACTGTTTGATTTGATTTTTCCACACCAAATTCAGGTGAATCACTGGAAGATAGCACCACTGAAGATGCCACCGGAAGCATTGAGAATGTGCGGACAGGACTGCCCAAGCAAAGCTTACTTGGCCAATGGCTAAACAGCTTAAACTTTTTGGGATTACATATTTAGTAGGGAAAATGAGCTGGTCAAACTTTTATGAATCAGGGTCCATTGGCTAAGTAAGAAACAGTTGGCGTTGAAGATCTCAGAATCACCACATCTTAAATGGAGAACTCTTTTTTCTTTAGTCTCAACTACGGAATGCTTTGTGTGACTCCGTGGAGAGGATTGTCTTGGAGACACATGTAAAAACCTGAAACTTATTCACTTTGAACGAAAACCCTTCCAAATATAGAGGAACTGGATCTATTTTTGGACACATGCATTACGGTGATCAAAGTTTTGACGACAGCCAATTGCTGGTACCACACCGTGACTTGAGCCACCTGCCAGAAGCAAGTGTTTGTACAGTGATGGGTCCATCCATGCTGGGGGTCCCAGTTGGGAAGCAATTAGTTTGAAGAAAATACGTCTATAACAACAGATTGGAAATTGAAATGTGAGGTTTTCCAGGGGGTTCCATGCATTTAATAGTTTTGGAGCTTTTCGTGCAACAGAGTTTGGATTGGTTTTGACCTGTTGAACACTGTGTCATGTTGTTTCCAAACATCTATCTAGTACAAACAACGGTTACTCAGTGCGGTTAGAAGAATAATGGAGGCCAACCGATCGGTGCCAAGTGTATGGCATCAACTAACACCGACCTGACTGTCCTGTTCATATTTCCGATTGCCGCAAGGCTTACCCTCCAGGGAACTAACATATCCCTCCTTGGGAAAAGGAAAACCATCGACTCAAACGTGCCACCTGGGATGGGATATGTTGATTTCCAGCAGTGTAAACGCACATGGTGACATTTGGTGCATCTCCTCATCCGAGTCGTCTCTTGTGGATGCCTAGGCCAGAAGCTAAAGAAGTCTTGGATGCCTTGGAGGTTGGAAGCTCAAAAGGTCCATTGGAAGATCCATTGATTGATTGCAATGCACAGCTGTGAAGATGTTGGTTTCATCGTTTTTCGATGAGTGAGCCTTGTTGAAAACGGTGTCATATGTTTTTGTGTGTTGAAGTGTTGTTTAGTTTTCCCATTGGGATACTTAACAAGTCCATCGTTTAACAAAATCGATGTCAACACACCTCAACTTTGGATGAGTTTGAGACCCGAGAAACAGATGCCTGACGGTCTGTGCCTGGTAGGCCATGAAACTGGTAGCACACAAGAGCGGGTTCGAAGGCATTCATCGTTTGGTAGAAATGCATCAGAAGGCGACATGGCAAGGACAGGATGCGGGTACAAAAGCACCAAAGAAAGGGTACCAATCTAAGCACAGATTTGGTTTGAGAATTCAAGCCATCAACATTGGGGGGTCGTTCATTTTGAGCCACAAGGATGCAACCCCGTCACATTGGAAGGAAATTCGGATGTTAAGTCTGACCTGGCAGTTGGAAAATTGATACATATATATATATATATATATATATATGAAGCCAATTTTGGGGATCTTCCAAAGTTGTCAAACCGCCTTGAAATCTTCCAAACATCTCAAATTGTATAGCTATTCCATCCATGTATGGTATATTAACCTACATTTTGGTTGATTTTAAGGTACATTTACCATATTTTACCATTAAACTCAACCAAATGTAGATAGATATACCATATATCCTATGGGCATAGCTATAAATCAGTACAGACCACGTGTGGTGAAAGGTGGATACCTTGGAGCGTTTGGAGAAAGGCATTGAACTCTTGGAATCTGCGAGGCCGACCAATCACCAGACCGCTTAGTTGCAGAAATGTTTGCAATCTTCGGAAATGTTTACAATGACCAACCACACCGGTTGGTTGTTTACAATCTTTTGGTAGTCATAGTAGTCGTTAATCATGCATGATTCTTTCTTGATTTCTTTGGCATTCGGGTCTTAACATGCATGATTCTGTGTATATGTACTTACGTACCAGGTATGTCGAAAGATGAAGAAATTGTGAATCATGTTGAAAATTTGAGGGGAAGCTTTTCTTTGCTTTGGACACAGAGTGTTTTATAGTGTTACAGCGTTGAATACTCAAATATTATATCTATTAGCAGAGTTGGAAATACTTGCGCCTCGAAGGGAATTGGGACTGCTTCTTCAACATCCTTTTCGGGTCTATTCCACGTCCTTTGTTGATTCATATCCTTAGCGAACCTCTACATATTCCTTGATTCCAACGTCTAGAGTCTGAAAGATGAATCTGGAACCCCCCTTTTGAAGTCACCAATCTCAGGTCTTGCATTCCTGGCACTTTCGAATATTTGAGCAATGACAAAAAAACCATGGTTCTTAGGGTTATAAAGGGAACTATACTGCTCCCTGCTTAGGGATTTTATCCATTCTGGGAATCCCACATGTTGAGCTGCACAACGATTTGAACACCTTCCACGTTTTTGTTTTTCATCAACCTTTTGCACCTTTTCGAGGCTTATTAAGCCCTGGCAAAACAAAGGCCAGCTGGTTGGCTTTTGTTGGGTATAGCTAGGGAGTAGTTGAGTGAGATGGTGGCCTGAGGTCTTTATTTGTTTCAATTCCACGATATATCAAGATCTAGTCGGTCATCCCAATAGTTGAAGGTGGTTCAACCACTGTTCAACCAAAATTTGAACCATGTTGGAGTGGGTCTTTGTTTGTTGATATTGTTTCCTTTGTTTTGTTTTTTTTACAGAATAGTCTTAATCCTTGGTTTTCACATTTGATGACTCATGCTTGTACTTTTTGCTTCCCCCATTCCCCTTCTGCCCTTCCTTTTCATTGGGGCTTTGCAGAGCTATTTCTTGTATGGTTTGTAGGATGGAGACTATTTCTTGGGGTCAACAATGTTCTTCAGTTTTGGTCTCTGACAATCAAATGATGCGGTTCTCCACATATACCATATAATCCATATATGTGTATACAGTAGTATACATGTATATATATATAAATACACATCGCATACGCGACGCATATATTCAATAATGTACAAATCTCAACAAGCCATTGTCAACACAGCAATCCTTTTCCATGATGTTTCTGCTTTCCTCCTCCATTTCTTGGGTATTGGGTTCAGCGGAGATGGTTTTGAGGAGCGGCAGCAGATCATTGGCAGCTTGTGCCAGAGTTCGAGCACCTCGGCAAAGCACGGTTGTGCACCAGTCACAGTGATCTTCAGAAGGAACCAACCATTGTCTCAATGGAGTTCTGCCAAGATTTGGCAACACTTCAGATGGGGGTATGGCCACCGTTTAATGAATATTGATCCCACAAAACAGGGATTATTTCAACTTACAAATACCACGCTTCGTTTAGTACCCCAAGTATCAGCCATAACCACTTGATTTTATCATGCCTTGCCACGAAATGCAGCCGAAGCACTATTACGTGCATGAGTTGTGGTGAGTAGCAAAACTCCTGAACAGATTGCAATATAGAATTGAGTTCTGTATGGATGTGATGAATCTGCATCATTTGGTCTGTTTTGGTTCCTCCTTTCCTGCCATTTAGCCACCAAAACATGGTCACTGTACCAAGCTGCAGGCCATGGAATCACTTGGTTTCCTTGGTTGGTATCCTCAGCGTTTGGGCGAGGTGAAGGATCTACATATATATACATATATATATATGTAATATTGCATACGTACATGTAAAACCTTATAATATAACGAAGAGAAGTTGCTAACGTAAAGTTAAAGTTTTTCCAGCACACCCTGATAAATCACACCAGTTCTGGTGTATACATTCCATAGTTTTCTCAAGGAAATCTTCTGATTTGTAGTTGTGTGACTAAGGTTGGTAGTTCAGCCTAGGCTAGTGGGGATGAACGGGGATTTCTATGAAGCAGGTGCTTGGAATGGTAAAGCAGCAAGCCACCAAAGCGCTTACCAAACATTCAGCATTGATCCGTCCTCCATCATCATCATCATCATCATCATCATCATCATCATCATCATCATCATCATCATCATCATCATCATCATCATCATCATCGTGTTATTTCGCATAACCTTGCAGCTCCTTACCCGGAACTTTTGGTTTCATCATGTGAAATACTGACATATACCTCCCCTCTTGCCTGGCTTCTGCATTTTGTCTCCCCTTCCAAGTTGATGTCACCACTTTGGATAGTGACCAAGTCTGCATTTTCCACGGGACTCGTGCAGATGTCTCCAACCAACATGTTTTTTCTTTCACTTTGCACTTGGTTGTTTTCACATGTTTTCCCCCCTTCATTTTCTGGTTGCTATACAGCCCCAAAGTTTAACATAGACCCTGAAAAATGATGATTGGAAGACTACTTTCCTATTGGGAAACTAACTTTTCAGGGGCGAGCTGGTAAACTTCGGGGGGGGGTTGTCTTGGTTAATCATGTCCCAACTCCTTCAGCAAGATATCTAAAAGCCGCAACCTTAAGGTCAATAGCTTCGGAGGTGCCGAACGCTTCAATCAACGCGTCGAGGCATCGGTTTTTGGTGGTGGATTGGGGGCGACCCGCGCTTGGATGGTCTCCTTTCCCCCCCAAAAAAAACAACTTGGTGGCCTAAGTGAGGCTGATTTGGTTGATTCTGCTGGGGAATCTTATCGTTTTTGATGTTTCTTTTAGCTTCTTTGGGATTTTTTGATCCAAGAACTAGTTGACTTTTGCAGATCTTTGCTTTTTAAATCTTTGAAACACGGCCCAATATTTGAGGATCAAAAACTGGTTTATGTTGTCGAACATTTGCGATGGTCCACTGGCCCCGACGGAAGCCGTCATCGCTGGATGGCATCCTTTGGCTTGGGCCAAATGCTGAAGTTGATGGATGGATGTTTGAAATGCATATTGAAACGATGCTTTCAAGGATTTTTCCATGAACACTTGCATGTGACAAGGCTGTAAACTTGCAGCATTTTGATGAATGTTTCGGGTACCCAGATCATTGGCCATGTGTCATGGCCTACGGATTTCTGTCGATTCAATTCCAGGGGCATGGTTTTTGCGGCTGTGGCATTAAAAATGTAGGTTTTGAATGGTTTTGATAGCAAGCACTGTGGATATAGTGGCATGTTTATTCATGATGATGCTCATTGTCACAGCAAATTACTCCTGAAACAACTTTAAATCTTAGCTACATCAAATAATCTGATAGGCCTCTTAGCCATTTTTGTTTCCAGTACCTTGGTTTTCCAGTATTTTCTTTTTTGCACTCCTCGTTTTCCAACACTCAAATCGTCTCCCCAGGAAACCTGTGACTAAGGCGTAGAGTTCTTAGATGTCGCAGGTCTCACGAGTTCGTTGGGGATACCTTGACTCGACCGGGGGGATTCGGAACTGAACATAACCAGGAAGTTGAGTTTGAAAAGGAGCCTTCCCCAAATGTTTTTGAACGGAAGATGATGGACAAGGAATATGAAAAAACTGGTAAAGATACATTTTTTGTTCCTATCACATGAGTTGAACATGGAGAATGATTTTACCATGGGACCAAAAAAAAGGTTCACAAGGCCTCTTTTTAACAGAAACGAACGGATGAACTTCAACAGGAACAAGAAAAGAAAAACTCCAAACCCAGTTGAAGATAGCTACGGAAGATCCAAAGTTTGTAGACATATTTGCTGTATGAATTTCCTACCGAACAACGGACAAGTTCCAGCCATTTTACTTGGAGGAGGGTAGTCCATGAACCATTTGGAATTAGATCGTGCAACAGTGCCAGCTCATCGTGTGAATTCCTTACCACCAAAGGTCAATGAAAGGAGAGGACAGTGTGGCCCTCAGTGCTTACATGAATGTACCTTGGACATCTCCAATCTTGATTTCATAGATGTTTAGATTTGAAACAAAAGGATATACATACATCAATCTAAATGTACCTCAATTTTCCCAGAATCGGAAAATTCACCATGCATACGAACCAGCCATGCTACAGAGAAGGTAAGGAATTTGTTTACATTACAGGGTCATTTTGAATATCCAACACTTTCATGGGCATAACTCCATCAGACATCACCATTTTGCTCAACCATAAGCACCTTCGTAAGCCTGAGGTAGGTTCTCCGATGCCATTGCTGCATGGAAGGAGGTGGGTGGGTGGGTAAAATTTCGTGGCAAAAATCCAGGAATCGGAAGCTGCATCGGCACTTTCCCACTTGTAAAGAGGGTATAAACCAGCAGTTTAGTTGATGAGTTGTTTATCCCATTATTATTCCATTTTTTATATTATTTATTGGGGTTTTACACATCCCAGGTGGTTGTTTGGGATTTCTTCCATCAACCATACATCCCACGAGGTGGTCCGCATTTTGGTGCATGCTGGTGGGCCTTCATTGTGCCTTTGCTTAAAGTGATGGCTAAGTTGGGGAATTTGGGGATTCATTCATGGCTAATTTTGAATTCCTGCTGAAAGAAAAGTGGTCAACAAAACAATATCTCATGTGTTACTTTCATTTATCAAGAGTCCTAAGGTCTGTCATTTTTCAAGGTGTTTTCGTGGTCAAAGGACCCCAAAAACAAACATGGAACCTGAAAAGAACTCCCTGGAAAAGGAGAAACATCTACAAACCACCAATTTTTGGGTTCCATGTTAGTTTCCAGGGGTGTATTTCCTCCTAACTCTTCACTTCCTTCAGGTTCCTGGAGAGTTTGCAAGGCATTGTTGTAGGACTCTCAGCATCCGTGGCTTTCGTGCCTGGAACAGTTGATGAAACCTGACTTGCTCGCTTGAAAGTAGAACCCCAACTTGGCATAACTTGTATCATATCTGGAATCCAGGTCTTTTGGCTAAGATCAGATAGTAAGGAGTAATGGTTATTGATGATGATCCCATCTTGAATGTTGCTGAGTTGGCGTAAACTATGAACACTTGCAATTGTTTCTTCACCTTCCTCGGTCCTTTTTATGGTCTTAGATGGCAGCTTCAATCTGGAGTTGTCAGCATTTGAGTAGCAAACTTCATCACGTTTCTTCAGTGGGAATTTTTAGGGACCCCCCAATAATGGAACTCCATACCACTCCCATAAGAATCCCTAAAGATATGGAATCACCCTTGATTTTCGGGTGGACTTCCCCTCCCCAAAATTCTAAACAACCTGAGGGAAGTTCAATCAGTTTCAGGTGGAAGACTTCCTCCGCGTGGTGGGATTGCTTCGGCAAGCAGGGTGGTGACCTTAAGGGAGTCGATGGAAAGAGATGCAGATGGAAGATGATGATGGAAATTTATCATGTTGATGATGATGATGATGATGATGATGATGATGATGATGATGATAGTGAAAATCGATGGCAACATTTTCAAGACTGCAGCACGATGTGGGAGCACTCCTCAGTGTTCACCTTGCAGGCTGGCACGTCGAGGTGACGAAGATGAAGGTGCAGACATGACAAAGAGGCAAGGGATCTTGGCGCAATGAAACATGACAGGGGCCAGGAGGGTTAAGTTGAGATGTTTTGGAAATTGATGTAAAGTTTTTGAATTCGATGGTAACTAGTAAGTAGTTATATAATAATTCATAAAAGTTTTACAATATGGAGTTCTGAGTATGCAGTTTTCATTTCAGTTTCCATTATATAATACCAAAATGGAGTTGTAGCCAGTGGATAGACTCAATGCTTTTTTGTCAAACAGAGTTTTTGTTCCCTCCGATGGTCCCAAGATTGCTCCCAAGTAGATCATCCATGCAAAGCCAATAGCCTCCAAGCTGGCAAGCTGGCTGGACGTGTCCATGCAGCCGCAACGCTCAGATTGTCCTTCACCTATGGCTACGGAGAAAGTGCAGGTGAGCGCTTCGGAAGGAAACATTTGTGGCCTGAAACTTGAACGATTTTGGTGAAACTTCGCCCAACATAAAGACTATGCTACCTAGAAACGATACGAAGATGAAGCCTTCATTTTGAGACACATCCAGGATGAATAATCCCAACAAAAATCAAGAGGTGATTCTTGTGGCTCAACTGATACTCTTCCTTCATTGTGGTTGGAAAATTGCTAGGGAGACATTCTCAACTCGTTTTTCAGCACAGTTTCACTGAACCATGGTGGTCAAGAGTAGTCATTCCAAACGAGTTTTGCTTGTTTTTGCCTACGGCCCGAAAACCGGGGCAGCGTTTTTACCTTTTTTTGCTTTCAAAGTCCGAGTGCTACGCAATGGACTGCTTCGGTACATACTCTAACACATGTCCGAACCTTAATGTAACCCGTGTTCAAAGTGCTACGCAATGGACTGCTTCGGTACAAACTCTAACACATGTCCGAACCTTAATGTAACCCGTGTTCAAAGTGCTACGCAATGGACTGCTTCGGTACAAACTCTAACACATGTCCGAACCTTAATGTAACCCGTGTTCAAAGTGCTACGCAAAGCTTGGCAGTGGCGCTTTGAGCATCGGAATGACAACGTTGCACAGATAACAGCTAAGACTCTACAAAAACAGATGTGATGAAAAAAACCTGCCCGCTGCCCGCGTTTCCATTGGGATCTACAAAAAATCGTCGTTTTACTACAACGAGAGCTTCGTTTTTTGTTTTTACACCTCTGAAAATTTCGCACGGTTTTGGGTGGTCTTGACAAGATGAAATGCACTTGTCGTTGTGGTAAAACAGTGATTTTTGTAGATCACAATAGCAGCGAGCTCAGATTTCAATAAAAAACCAGAATGAATGAACAAAAAACAATGTAAATTGCAGTGGTTTCATCTTTGGACTACATGTGTGGATCTTAAAAAAGCGTGAAAACGCTACCCCGGTTTCCGGGCCGTTCGGTTGTTTTTGATTGCTCACTTGGTCTCAGCCCATTTATACCCCTTAAAGAAAAGCAGCACCGAATCATCTTTTCACCATCCACCGTGAGAGGCTCAACTCATCGTTGAATCATCTCTAATGACTAGTCAACCAAACTGGGGGGGTTACAGTAATTACAAATCTATTATCTGCATTTCCATCTTTAATAGAATGGCTTTGTGAAGGACATTACATTTAGAAACCTACCCTAACATACCCCCCCCTTCAGACAGAAAACAGGGTTGAATGCCCGGCCATCATGGAAAAACCAATGGTGTTCATAAGCCCTGGAGGCCGGCTATTTCTGGGGATTTTGTACTTTAGGAAGTTCGTAGTTGACTCGCCATCTCCTTGGATTTGCGACTGTTTTGATGTTTGGCAAAAGTTCCGAAAAAATCTTTTCCCAAATGGTGGTTGGAAAAATGGTAATGAATCCTATGGTCGAATCCGCAAAAAAACAGCTTAAAAAACACAAACGAAGTAATTTACCATTAAAAAAAACACTAGATTAGCAGGCTTAGATATGCCATTCCCACGGATCCTCTTTTGGTTTGGTTTCTTCCAAATTTTCCATCACCAAAAAAAACAAGTAAATTGGCGTATGAAATAATCCCTATATAACTGGGTAGTCACTTTCATCCCCTTGTTTGCAACCCAACCAACCTTGTTTACCCATCCCTCCCGTCTCCTGTTCAGGTCCAGCTAAGTTGGAATCCAAACCCATCTCTCTCATCAATCCCTGAACGCGTTGCGGGGTTAATGGTTGATGATTGGATCACTACAAGGTGGGCCCCAAACCAGTTATAAGTAGGGGCCTATAACTCCATTTAAAACAGTTACCCACTTATAACGCCATTTATAGGGGGTTATAAACCCATTGATAACTCGTGGGGGGCCCACCTTGAAAATATAATCTATAGAGCAGTCTGTACATATATATATATATACATGAAAGCAGTGACTTAATTTGAAGAAACCTTAGCAATCAGTCAATACATGACCCTGTTGGTATCTATGTTATACAGACCGCTCAAATACAGTACATTACAATTCCAAGTACTATCTTCCAGGCAATACGAGTACATACCTAGTATCTAGGTGTCACGAGTACCTGACATACATAGTTACCCCCGCTAAATTCCCCTGCACGAAAAGGAGGATTCCTTGGTCAAAATTATTGATTCAAAATTCACTTCCAGGGAACAACCCATGTGAGAGACGATCAAAAAACCCGGTGACCCTTACTTTCCGTTGAAATACTGGTTGGTTGGTTGGTTAATAGGGATCCTTAATGGTTTATGAAATAATCCCCACATTACTGGGTAGTTTTTCATCCCCTATATACCTTAAACAGCCAGGTCTTTTTTTCCAGTGCTCATGTTTCCTTCATGAATTTTGTCAAAAACTTGGGTAAAACCCGAGGCACGCGAGTCGCATCTCAACTATAAGCTCGCTATCAGCCTAGTCGTTGCTCGAAAGCTCATAAGAAACAAACTACTAGGATGTTGCAGGAATTTAGTATCGATGGCTAGTAAGTGGGTTATTTCAGCTACGCATAAATGGTTTTTTTTGGGGGGCATAACCCACTGATCCTAACCTTTTACTAACTTTCCTGGGACATCCAAGTAGTCTTCTTCCAAAAGTACGGGGTGACTAAGTGCAGTTCCCATTGTTTTAAGCTCAAACATCTCAACCCAAGATGGGTTTTAACACCGCAGGGTTTACTGGTTTAGAAGCTCCAAGGACTCTCGCTTAAAAGATTGGTGGGAATCTTGAATCCCAAGATACCCTTCACTGCCCCTCATCAATAGAAAAAAAAACGGAAGTGAACTCCCAGATCTGCCCCAATGACTCTCTCTGGGTGCCTCGAAACTTTCGCCACCAGCAGCCGCTTCTGGTGGAACAATCTGACGCACCGCTTTTTTTTCGGTTGAAGTTCTAACGCTAAGGTTTTAGGGGAACCTGTTTTTTCCGGGGATTCTGGGATTATTTTTCTATGAATAAGGACTCATTTGTTCTACAGCCAAAACAACAACGACGACGACGACGACCACAACAACAACAACAACAACAACAACAACAACAACAACAACCACCATAACCACAACCACAACCACAACCACAACCACAACCACAACCAACAACCAACAACCAACAACCAACAACCAACAACCAACAACTAGCAACAACAGCCAAGGAAACCAGACCCCAAACGTCCTTATGTGACCAGGTGGTTTTTGTTAGGCACCCCCTTTTTTCATCGCGCTAAAGCTGTGCTATTCCCTTCCCCAGCTTCTTGACATCACAAAGGAACCAACCATGACAGACCTACCGACCATGACAGACCTACCGACCATGACAAACATCAAGCGCCACCGGCCTTGGCCATGACTTCATCCGGAGGATTCCCAAGTGTTTGAAGTTCAGCCAACATCCTGTGTACCTCCCCACAAGTAGGCTTTATTCGTTGAGCTTTTTGTTTCGAGAAAACAACAAAAAAATACAAAAAATGTTTACATGTTCCGTGTTTTCAGATGGGTGTGTGTAGTGACAGTGAATGTCAATGTTGATTCGGGTGGTTGTTGGAATGAAATGTATTGCGAAATCGAAAAAAAAACTCGACATCATGGCCTATAATCCCTTCTAAAGTAATTCCATAGTAATGATAACAATAATAATGTTAAATACAAATAGTTTCATAGTCCATATAAGATGGGCCCCCTACAAGTTATAAGAAGGGGTTCTAACTCCTATAACTAAGGTTATAACCTCACTTACCCATTTTTATCACGCCATTTATAGGGGCCCCATGTCCCTCCATTTAGAACCTCCAAGGGGGCTCACCTTGTACTACACATAGGAAATGACATAATCATTGACACAATTTCACCCCCCAACCCCCTCAAAACCGCCGATTGGAAATTTTTGCGGACCTGGTCCCGAGCTGCATCGGGAAGTGGATCAGGATTCGATCTCAGGGCGTTGGTTGGAGCGGAGGATCCATCCCATCATGAAGCCATGCAAAAATCTCTGGGCCATTTTTCTTTAGACATTATATAATGCTTAAGCTGAATGGTGAAGGCCATTTTTGGGGTAGGATTCACTTACTAAACTCACTACCTTTTGGGGTGACCATGTATGATATTATTTACCTACATGAATGCTTGATGTTTATGGGTTTTCATGAGGTAAATATACCGTTCGTCCCATGGATCCTAATGGGTAATGAAGCCATGCAAAATCTAGCTGAAAATCAGGCAAATCGGTGGTAAATAACCATGATTCAGTGGTAAATAACCATGATTAGTTAGTAAGTCCACAAGACCTGGTGCTGTGAGACCCCTTCCAAATGGCCATGAACATGGCTTGTAAATGGGGGTGGCCCCAACATGACTAATTAACTGGGATGATCCTCCAAGAAAACGGCAGTGACTTTCCTGACAAAGTGACGAATGAGAATCCCCCCGGAAGTCGCCAAAGTGGTCTTCTGAAAGAAAAACCTTCTCCAGTTTTCGAACAAAGCTTTTTCTTGGATCTACCGGGAAGACTAACATGGTTTGAAGGAGAAATGGATCGACTAATTTTTTTAATGTTCCAGCCAGCTACTTCTTTGCCCCGTTGCCGGACAGCTTTTATAAGGAAAACCAGGGGACTGAGACTCGAAAGAAAATGGAAAAAAGTGGCTGGGCCTCTCAAACTGTCTAAATTTGCTTTCCTATTTGAACAGATCACGGTTGTCTACTTTAAAAGGAAAATGTTTAAGGGCAAAAAAAGTAATTTATACAGATGATTCATTAAAGTTACACTTGACTCAGTTATTGAATGTACTTAAGGATTCTATCTTGCATACGATCTGTTTCTATCAATTTCTACATTCTATCTTGAACATACTGTATAAAAACCTTGTAAATAAGAGGGAAAACTACCAACCTCAACTGGTGCAGGATTCTTCCATCAACAGTATCAATCTATTCAGACCAAAAAGGACCAAGCACTTTCTTCTCAACCCAACCCTCCATTCAAGTGCCGTTCAACTCGTCCATCTTCAATCTAACTTGCAAGCCAAGAAGCTTGATGACACCAATGAGTGCATGGTACAAACGCAACTGAGCCTCTAAGAAAAAACAGCAAAGGAAACAAACAGATGTTCAAGAAAAGGTCCTTTTGTTGGGTCCAAGGATCTCTGGTGTATTTGTTTCATGTTCATTACTAAATTACCCTGAAAGTCTGGAGATTGAACATGCTATTCTTACCTTCCTTTGATTCATGGTGCTTTACATTCAAGCCTCAATGTTAACGGATGTCTTACAACACTACAATGCCTTTGACTCACGAAAACAAACGGCTGGGACCTCACAAACAGAACCTCCCTTCAATGGGACTTTTGATGTCCAGCCGTTACGAGATTCTGCAGATTTAACTGCTAAATACCCTCCAGGAAACTAACATTCATATATGTATATATATATATATAAATAAATGTATATATATATATATGTATATATTAAATATCCCACCTTGGGAAAAGAAAAATCATCGACAGAAAAGTGCCGGCTGGTAGGGGATCTGTTAGTTCCCTGGAGGGTACACAACACAGCCAGAGTTCAATCTGGAACTTCATTGAGCTACCTTTTTGAAGAACCAGCCTTTTCTTTTTTTCAAAATATTAAGGGTGAAACTATTGATGTTGTTGTTGCTGCTGGAAGCTCTTTGGATCTACATCCCCCCAAAAAAACTAACATGACATGTTTTAAATCCCCATGTGTGTCAATAGGAAATACATCTTCAAATGGTGGATATTTCATTGTCATGTTAGTTTTCGGGGGGTATCTTTTCAAACAAGTGAGTTCTTTACCAAAGGGCGTGATTCACACCATGTACCATCGGCCTGCAGACTTCTGCCAAGAATATTCTCCCAATAAATAAGCCCACCCAAAAACCTACCGCTTTTCTTTTAGCAGAAAAAAAAGAAACGCAAAATTCTTTGACCCACTGCTTAGCATCTTATACAAATGTACCGGCAAAAAAAACTTGCTGTGAATCATGAAATTTCAATCGTGAATCCTTCCACCATTATTTCAGGAAGATTTTTCCAAGGGGCAAATCTTCCCCTTGACTTCAACCAGCCGTGAAAATTTTGGGGGATTTGCCGTTCCCCAAAATGCTTCGAATGGATTTACCGGGCCTATTTTTTGGTGATGCGTTCGCTGTTTGTTAGTTTCGTTTCAGGGAGGTAGTAACGGTTTAGGATGTCCTTTTTTCACTTCCAATCTCTCCCACTTCAGCGTCAAACACACACAAAGCAACACCCACTTCACACCACGCCTCGTATCGACTGCGATCCGCTTTCGAGAGACCTGGAATTAAACATGCCCTGGCTATCCTACACAAATAAAGGATTCCTTCGATGATATGATGATATGCGCCACTATGGCAAATTCGAAAGGGATGTAATGTACGATATATTAACATCGATAAAGATCTATCACCTAGAGCTTTGGGGTTGGGACCCTGTTTTATGCGCATACGGAATTTTCGTAAGGGATTCGAACTGCAAAGAATGAAGAGATACAGTATATTTGACAGGCATTGTGGGTGATGGATACCCCCAACGCAACTGTTGATAGCTGGTGGTTTCAATCAACAATGGTTACTGTAGATAATTTTGCGTTGGCGGCTTGCTATATCAGGGAAATTAACATCAAAGTTTTTGGAAAAACCTATGGAACAACTTGGGATTTCTCGATATATGAGGTGACTCCTTGGAAAAAAGAACATCAACAGCATCCCTGGGTGTCAAATGAAAAATCCTCACGGTGAAAATCAATTAAAAAAAGTGAACACAACTACCAAAGGTTGAGAAAAATCTCAACCTAAGCTGGAAAAAAACGTTTCTTGGTCTGTCTTTTTGTTGCGTATTTTTTTGCTGAAAATTTGGTGTTGGAAAATCATCAAACAGCTTATACCAGCATAGACCCCAAATAGCATGGAAAGGTAGGAGCCATGTCCGCAGTGTGTTAAACCGATTCGAAATATACAAGTTTCAACTTTTATAAGCCAAAACATTCAGAGGCAAGATAGACACATAAATACAAATACAATATTTAAGACAGGGACGACACCCTGCCCGCAGCCCCCCCAAACCGAATCCACAAAATCTACGAACCCTCACACATATACTTGAAGTAAGAACTTGAGAACCCCTATAGCCAACGCTATTTGGGGAAATATGGAGATTTCAGTGACTTTGGTAGATTTTGTTAAAAAAACATCAAAGCCAACCGCTAGAAACCACTACCCTCCCTGAAACTAGCACCTGCCAGTAGGCCTTCCCCCCCAAGAAAAAATAATCTTCCAACCATCTACTTTCAGTTGCTATGTTAGTTTCAGGAAGGGTATGTCATATCTACATCTTCAAGTATCATCTTTCCCCAAACCATGGGTTCATCCATGAATCTGACCGCTTGCCAGCCAAACTTGTGGAAACTGGTTGATGTTCTTCCACCAACACAAAAGGAAGCTACCTGGAGGATCATCCCATTTAATAAGTGATTAGTAACCATGATTAGTAAGTCCCCTAAGTAGGGTTGTTCCCCTTCCAAATGGGTGTTTCATGGCTTATAAATGGGGGTGATCCTAACCAGAAACGAACTGGGATGCTCCCGTATTATACTTGGGGGATTCTAGATACCCCATCTGCTCCTTGTCTCACTCCCTTGCAAAAAGAATGAAACTCCCACTCTCCCAATGTTTTATGATTCAAATCCCTTATCCCATGTGGAAGTCCACCAAGATCCTTTTTCTTATGAAGGGACTTCTCCAATTTTGCCCCACCTTCTTCAAAATCCCCAATTCAAATCCGCAAATCTGCAAAAAAAGAGAAAAGACAAAATGCCCCAAGAAACGTATCCATTCTCAACCCCTTTCCGCAAAATGATAATGGAAAGAAACTCCCCGCTTCGGAAAAAAACAAAACAATTCTTTTCGGTTCGCCGCACCTTTCTTGGTCTTTAAGTACGGCTCTAACCTCGGGCAAACCCAAAAAACAGGCGGAAATTCCGCAAAACGTCAACCCAACAAAAAACACCGGTGTTTTGTTTTTCTTCTTTTTTTTGTTGTTGTTGTTGTTGCCGTTGCTGTTGCTGTTGTGGTTGTGGTTGTGGTTGTTGTGGTTGTTGTGGTTGTTGTTGTTGTGGTGGTGGTGGTGGTGGTGGTGGTGGTGGTGGCGGTGGTGGTGGTGGTGGCTCTTGTTGTTGTTCTTGCTGTTGTTCTTGCTGTTGTTGTTGTTGTTGTTGTTGTTGTTGTTGTTGTTCTTGTTGTTGTTGTTGTTGTTGTTGTTGTTGTTGTTGTTGTTGTTGTGGTCGTCATCGTCGTCGTCGTTGTTGTAGTCTTCGAGTGATTGACTTAGGACATCCCGATTTTTTGGGTGAATATCACCCGGGGGCATTTTGATTCGTATGT
>DF243271.1:4152-40716 GCA_000507305.1 Breviolum minutum Mf 1.05b.01 | reverse complement strand
CCCCCTTGACGAGACCCCCCCCTTGGTCAATTTTGATCAATTCCTAATTGACAAGCGACTGAAATCACTCAAAATGAACCTCCCCCAGTCAATTGAAATATTGATAAATGAGAACTTCAGCTGAGATCCTTCAGATCTCGCTTTCGTGACATCAAATTTCGTCACCCCGTCTGGTCCCGTGTGCATGCTTTTGAGACTCCTCTGCCTCTTCTGCTGGTAGGAAGTCTAGCAGCAACTCAGTGTCCCCAGCACCGAGATTCTTCAAGCGCTTTTCCTGGGTTCATCATGCACCAAAGCACATAGATGATATAGACAAAAGTAATCCCAGCTATTTCAGTGCTGAGATGCCTTGAGCTTCGCATAGTTCTTGGGTCCAAGGCGAGTCTCCTGAAATCTCTATCAGGTGCCTGCTGCACTCCATGACTTCCATGACAAGACTCGTTTCGATACAAGCTCCTGCACCTTTGGTGTACGGGCCGGACGTGGCATGGCAAGCAGGGCGTTTTATGTGATCTACGTTATCTACGTGATCTACGTGATCTACTGTACATGATCTACATGATCTACGTGTGTTTGCGGATGAATATGTATGTTCATGTTTCTTTGCGTAGGTGACCGTATGTGTATGCGCTCTATCTGCTCCCAAAAATGCTGGCCCTCAGTCTCCCATCCGATTCCATGATAATGAGTCCGAAATTGAAGTGGAAGGGACTCTAGTACAGCCGAAACATCTGCAATGACGCGGGTGGCCAATCGGATGGCGATGTCTTTTCCCGAGCATCAGGTGTCAGCTAGATCTGTGAACTTGGCTGCTTCAAATGCTCACATCTCAACACAATGTTTTGAATCCGCAGTGTTAAACGCCTGAACAATTTCTTCGATTCCATCGCCCTAAAAAATCACCCAAAAACGAACCCACCTCCCCCTTCACTTCCGCCGCAATGGCCGGCAGGACATCAATGGTTGCAGGCGTACTATCGAGCTGTCGCCCTCCGTGGTTGGAGACGACCTGAAAAAAACACCGCAGGATTCGAATCTTCAACTTGGAACATCGACATCTTGGGATCCGGCAATCGCCGCTGCACCCGCATCGATGGCACAACGCGCATCCAGTGGATGCAGAATGCCCTGTGAAGGTGTGGTGCAAACAAATCTATTGAAGTGACTAATGTTAAGTTCCCTGCAATAATACGGGTGACAATAGTAAAATTCCCCGGGCCCCTCCAATACCTTTTTTGTATTCGACCCAAAAAAGGGTGACAATAGCTAAAAGGGGTGACAATAATGCAAATTCCTGGCGGCAGGGGTAATAATTCTCAATCCAAAAACCATTACCAGTCAGCACTAATACTAGCAAATACACTTTTCGGTTCAGTTTTAAGCCTAAACTGTTGCTATTTTTCAGATTTTTTTGGCCCAGTTAAAGCAAAAACTGTTGCTATTTCTGAGATCTTTGGCGCAGTTGAAGCCAAAACTGCTGCTATTTCTCTAATTCTTGGCCTAGTTTAAGCCAAAATTTTTGCTATTGCTGAATTTTTTGGCCCATTTTCAAAATTCGAAAATCCGAAAATTGTCGAGATGAAACTCTGATCAATCTTTTAGTACTTTTTGTTGTAAAGTGACCTCCAAACAGACCCGGAAAGGGGGTAGTACCCCTTGGGCCCACCAGATCTCAATTATCATCGGGGTGACAATAATCAAATCCCCTTGGGCAGGGCAGTCCAAATTTTAGTACTACTCCTACTACTACTACTACTACTACTACTACTACTACTACTACTACTACTACTACTACTACTACTACTACTACTCCTACTNTACTACGACTACTACGACTACTACGACTACTACGACTACTACGACTACTACGACTACTACGACTACTACGACTACTACGACTACTACGACTACTACGACTACTACGACTACTACGACTACTAAGATTGCTACAAATCAGACCTATCTCAAAAAACTCCTTTTTTGGCCAAATCCAAAAAAAAATTGGGGGGGGGATTTATAATTGGCAAGTTAACATTCTTGACGATCTCTTTTCCAGGCTGCAATAGACCAAAAGTATCAAAAACGTAGCAAGAAAGTAGACCACACCACCGTAGACCCCAAACAGTTGCAGAAATCACATGAAATTTGGATGTTTTTTCCGTTTCCGCTTTGCCGACTGCAAATGTCCGGGGACAAAATGGAAGACAAGCATTCCAGACAAGACGGATACATTCAGAAAGCGTTGAAGTTGAGAACCCCAACTGCAAACTGTTTGCGGGAATAAAGTAATCTAAAAATATCTAAAATAGCAAAAACTAAAAGTGGAGGCTTTAGCACAAAAAGTGAGCATTCTGTCGCATGGAGCGGCCTTCGCAATGATCGGCAAATTGCAGATGGACTTCAACCAGGAGATGATGCTCCAGTCGAGAGTTAGATCCTGGAGCATCGCAAAAACATTGCATTGACTCTACGAGATCAGAAGCTTTCATCACAAAGTTCAATGTGTTTCACGCATTTGAACCTGGTGTGTAAAGAAGTGCTGCCGAAGCAGTGTCTCAAGTTCTTAGCAATTTTGCTGGAAAAAAGGCTTTTTAGAGTCTCGCACCCTACGACATGTTGTTTGAACATGTTTGAACCATCACAAGCCCTGCTCTCTGCCAGATTTCTCACACGTCCTTCTGCGCTTCAAACTCCACTAGCCTTAGATCTTTTTGCAAAACTTCGGTACACCTCGTCATCACTTTTCTATCAAACAAGAGCAGTACAGCTGCTGCAGCCTATTCCTTGCAACTGAGCAGCTGCTGATTTACCACATCTCCCAACATCTGGATGTTGGGCAGCTGTCCCATAGCATCCGAAATTGCAAAACCTTCGGCGATTCGGCGACTTTTTCAAGAATCAGCGACAACAACAGCGGCAACTACAAGAACACCACCACCACCACCACCACCACAACAACAACAACAACAAAAAAAAAAAAACATGGATTCTTACAGGTCCTGACATCTCGAAGAGTGTTGTGAAAACAACAAAAGTGGCAAGACACCACTTCGCAGGTCTCTTTCACGTCGACCAGTGATAGGCGCATCCACCTTGAATGAGCAAAGGAGCACTGTGTGAACCAAGATGGGGAGTCTGTGTGAATCAAGATGAAGATTTTACAAATTGGCCCTGCTACTTTTTCTCTGGGCGCTAGGGTTTCCATTTTCCTTTCCCGTTTATATAAGTGCTTAGCATCTTTCCGCTTCAAGTTTGTGTTTCTTGTGAAAGTAAGCATCAAATTCAAATGAAGCCAGAAGAAAACGAAACAGGATTCAAAAGTGGAAAACCAAATAGGATTGAAGACAGGATATTATGAGGATAGCTGTGAAAGGATTGCTACAAATACATTCAAATATCAAATCATCTAATTGTGCAAGTTCCTCAAAGCTGTCGCCATCTTGAGTCCAAGTCTCTGTGAGACAAAGTGCCTTGTATCCGAGACGCTCGGCCTTTTTCACGATCGCCTCATTCTGAAGCTTTGCAGCTTTGAATCCCATGGAATTTTGAATTGTTAAAATCTTGGGGCGAGTCAGCGGGTCTGGTTTTCTGAAGCTTCCAAATAAAACACCAAGTTTTCTGCTGAAGAAATGACTCCTCACTTCAAGCGTACTGCTGAATCTGTTCCTGTAATCCTGTATCTCTTCGTTGGTTCCACGATGTCTTGCATTTGTCCAGGATCCAGGTGCAGGTAAAAGGTAACAGGGAATAACGAGAATGTTTCTCCCCCTTCAGGGTCATCTTGATAACAGGTTTGCCACTTGCGGGCACGTATGATCAGATGTTGTGGTTGACTTCCAAGCTGTCCTGAACGCTTAAAATAGCGACTTAAGATGTTGTAGTGGTTAACGGGCAGTGGGTGACAACGGGTACCCTGCGAGTCTTTGCCCGTTGTGGATAATGCTCAGTGCCTCGGTGATGTCTCGGCGCTTGAAGACATAGAGCCTGAGTTTAGTTCTGAACATGCTGAAAGTGCAAGAAAACACACCAGAGTGCAGAGTCCATTTGCCCATTCGAACCTTGTGTTGAAGCAACTTGATGCAATCCAAGTCACTGAAACATCAAACCTGGCAGAAGACCCACATGGAACTTGTTTTCTCCGAACACTAATACAAAGCGTGTCGAAAACGTCCACTTTGGATTCACATGGTCAACTCCGGCCTTTGGGCATGCCACTATTGTCCGTGGGGACAGCTCCCGCAACTTCCTGTCGCTCCAAAATTCTGAAAAGTTTACGCAAAAAAATGAAGTTTCAAACTTCACCGTTTTTTCACATTTCCAGTCCTCCATGGACATTGTGCTCAGCGAGGAGAGTATGAATGCTGAGCCTGACCGCACTGCAGCTCGAGCTGTGGCCTTCTCGGCATCTGCATGCGCCTCAGACCACGAGTCACGAAAGGCTATAAGATGAAATAGATAAAAAAATATGGAAAAACATACACAAATGGGAAATAGATGATTCTGAATAATGAAATAATTTGAAGATGATGAAATGATGGCACTGAGACCAGACTACACTACTTCTCGTTTCTTCGACTTTCTGAGACATTGTGTAACCCGATGCATGTTGCCGCTCAATGTTGCCTGCCCATGCATCGCAGACGGCGCGATCATCAACGGAAAGCGCATGTCGATGCCGAGAAAGGAGCAACGCATGTCAACCCGTCTAGGTCCAGCAATTGAAAGTGAGTGAAGGATAGTGAAGGGATGTAGGAGCATTGGCCATGGGTAGTATAGGGTTGGCATCTTCATTTCAAGCACATCAAACCCGCACTGAGTTCATGACGCCACATCTATCAAAACCCTCGGGATGATTCGATACTTCTCAAAAGCAGATCGGTTCTCCTGGCCGATCTGCAGCGGCCTTGGCCTTGTTGCATTCTGCGAACGCTCAAACTGCTCAGTCCTTCAAGGTCCACTCATCTGTGGCTCCACCCAGATAGTAGCCAAAGTTAGGTGATTCCATGACTTCTCTGGCAACCCGCCTAAGTCCAGAAGTAAAATGAGGCCCAGATTAAGATTGAACAAATTGCTTGCTGTGGACCTATGAGGATGTGGCCTATTGGTTTATATCTTTGCACATGACGTCTTTTGTGTACTCTCACAGCAATGTTAAAACGAAACCTGACACGCTTCCGGTGTCAATCACATGCGGTCTACTGCATCCGCTTTTGTAGTACTCAATTCGTCTGTCATGTGTACACATTTTGTCTCAAGTCTCTTGAACAATAGGCCTACTAGAAACATCCTTGTTGTTCTTATCTCACACCCAAGGTCTACATGCTCAATTGGAAGTGTTTCGGGTGATGCACGGGATCATCAATCAAGTGAACCTGAAATAATGGCATGCAAGGACTGTCACAAACATATCTTGATACTTCTTGTGTCTCTGACTCTCCAAACTTCTCCACTCAAACTCCAAGTAACTCAAAATCGTCCAGATTCATGCATCGGTCCAGCAGTTGTCTAGCTCTACCAGTTGCCTGAAGACATGGCAAGACATGGCGCATTAAAACACTGTAAAACTCCTTGAGTTCTGCAACCAAAGCACTTTTTCAGAGAGCATACGAAAGTCAGCGCCGTGGCTTTCTGCGACTGTCTTGGAGAAGTCACGAGCTATTCCCATCCTGACAGGAAATTCCAAATCTTTCATTCCAACAGATGTGAGAGCATTACAAGATCATTAAAAAATTATCAAGGATATTAGGAGATTGTGAAAATAAGTGTATCTCAAGAGCAATTGGTGTTTTAACTTTTAACGGAGACCAAGGAGAATGTGGAGGCTTTCAGAAATCTCTACGCTGCCCAGGCTCGATCGCTTCAGCCCACGCAGATTTCGCATTTCATGGTACCCTCGTTGTAGGGACGAAGACACCTGCCAAGCCACATGGTGCAAACACCCCAGATCTAAGGGCATCAATTTAGTAAAATTTTGTCACATTTTGATAGACTTTGAGCAATACACAGTATACATGCACATTTGAGGCATTGTCTTGTTCTTGTAAAGTGATTTTCTCTGGGATTTGTGACACGATGGTCTGAGTGCAGGAGACGACTCATCAAAGACAATCCCAGTATTCAATACAAATGCAAAACAGAGAGGTTTTTTAGAGGATGTAAACCTGCCTCGCTGAATTCAGCAGTTGGCCTAAAGGGGAAAACGAAACAGGCCCTTTGTCCAAAGTCTTTCAAATCCACATGCATCTTGCGTCTTTTAAGCACAGAATTCGCACTATCTTATTTCGGCTGTGTTGACTGTTTACAAATTCAGGAGTCATAGCAGCATAGCTTTGGCTGCGGCTTGAATGTTTCCGAATGGGTACGCTTGAAGGTGACCTTTCCCGAGTTGGCCTGCGGAGTTGAGAGAAAAGATGAGTTGAATAGAAAAGTGACATAAAAAGACATTCAAAAAAAATAAAAAGACGATGAAAAGTTGAAAAAAATACAAAATATAAAAACATAAGGGATTGCCAGGACATTTTCCGCCTTCTCCGCAACGGCATGGGCCACCTGTGAAAGAGATGCGAGATGACTCTGCCTGTCGCCTTGCCTCAGGCACCCCTCTATCTGATTTTTATCTTCACACTACAAATTCCACTCCTGTCATTTCCATTCCCGGTTGCCTGTCCCGACAGTAAGCTGCTCTCTTTCAACAAAAGAGCCCCAGCTTCCGCCACGCAATTCACGCCCAGCTGAGAAGCTTCTTCGAGATCTGTGTGTCTAAAAATTAAGGTACCTCACATTGAAATTGCATCGCTGATTCCACTGGTGCAACGTCCAGGGCAAACTCACTTCATGAACGTGACATTCAACTGAGCTCTCCCACCTCGTTCCACTGAATGCGAAAACAGCAACGAGGCGTGATTCAGCACTGCACCCTTCCCCAAGTGTTTGAGGTCATACTCGCCTAGGAAAACAATGTTGGGGGATCTTGTAGGAAGCTGGAAAATGACTGGGAAAGCATTGCGTCCAAAAATGTGTTTGATGATGTTTAATGTAACATGATGAAACCAGTTGTGTCAAGAATTGGCGAAAGCCTTCTTGGCCCTGTCGGCTTCGTTCGCCAAGCAACACCCCACTGAAGATCCCATGAGACATACGTTTCTGCTGATATGCGCACCCATCAGCCTAGCGCGGCAGGCCAGAATGGGAAACCGTCGGCGTTCACCACCACCACCACCACCACCACCACCACCACCACCACCACCACGACCACCACCACCACCACCACCACCACCACCACGACCACCACCACCACCACCACCAGCATCAGCACCAGCACCAGCACCAGCACCAGCANCCACGTCCTGTGCACCCTGGTGCCACGTCCAATCCGCCAAAGTGGTTCGTCGCCCTATTGGAAGTAAGAACCCCTATAGCTATCGCTATCTGGGGAAAAACACAACCAATCAATCAATCAATCAATCAATCAATCAATCAATCAATCAATCAATCAATCAATCAAACCCACAAACAAACAAACAAACAAACAAGCAAGCAAACAAACAAACAAACAAACAAGCAAGCAAACAAACAAACAAACAAACCAACCAATGAATCAAACAAACAAACCAACCAACCAATCAGTCAATCAATCAAACAAACAAACAAACAAACAAACAAACAAACAAACAAACCGATGAATCAATGAATCAATCCATCAATGAATCAATCGATCAATCAGTCAATCGATCAATCAAACAAACAAACAAACCAAGCAACCAGTCAAACAAACAAACAAACCAATCAATCAAACAAACAAACAAACCAATCAATCAATCAATCAAGCAAGCAAGCAATCAAACAATCAAACAAAGCAATCAAACAATCAAACAAAGCAATCAGGCAAACAAACAAACAAACAAACAAACAAGCAAGCCAGCCAGCAAGCCAACCAACCAACCAACTAATCAATCAAACAAGCAATCAATCAATCAATCAATCAATCAATCAATCCATCAATCAATCACTCAATCAATCAAACAATCAATCAATCAATCAATCATTCAATCAATCAATCAATCATGATTAGCATCATCTTCTTCATACTCATCAGCCATCATCAACCATCACCCATCATCGATCATCGCCACTCATCATCAATCATCAATCCTGCATCCAGAATCTATAAGCCCTCAAAATCATAGTGTCATGACCAATAAACCAAAAAACAGGCATCACCATGGCATCACCTTCAATCCATCATTGCCAAGGCACCAGTACCACGCTGAGAGGAAACTAGTGCCACACCTGCACCACAAGAACGACAAGCAGCGCCCGGCCCAGAGTCGTAAAAATACCGATTATTCCGATTATCATGTTCCATTGATGTTATTGATGCATATGCTTTAGCGATGTGTACACTGTCATTAATCAAAATCATTTTTTCCTTTGCCAAGTGGCAGAGACTGCAGAAAGAGTTGATCCGCATCAAAAAGAACTGCTTCGAAGGCAATCCACACCACGTAGTGCAAACCGAATAGATAAATCTCTCCTCACAAAGAAACCAAAACAGATCTGGTTTGTGGCCAGTTTCAAGTTGGAACTGAACAAAGGCCAAACTGGATAAATGCATTGAACGTTGTATAAAGGCAATAATGATGGTGGTAACGAAATGTTAAAAACTGTGAAAGAATCATGTCGGAGTACTTTTTGTGAGCCAGCCAAGTTTGCGTCTCTTTGAAGAACCCTAACTAAGCCATTTGAAGATTGCAGACAAGGCTCCTTCTTGGAATCTGCATGCAATCGCCCACTTGAAGATGGGTATGAGCAGTATCTTGCACCTGCAGTGGTGAGGGCAACAAAATTGCAGATCTGGATGGCAGCTCTTCGTTTGTCATGTCTAGCTATGATATCTGACATGATAATACGATATGAAATGATATGATACGATTGTCTCATCCCTTTCTTGTTTGCATTGTAAGGTTTTGATGGCTTTCCGCTGTAACACTCAATGGACAAAGCTTCGAGGTGTTTCAAGCATTTTCAAGCCAAGTTGCAGCATGGTGACAGTCATGATGACAGGTATGAAAGGCCATGAACCCAGCTCTTGGGGCACAATGCTCTGTAACTGCGTCAAAACGAAGCCCGCACACATGTATCCTGACGAGAGAACTCATGGTGAAATACTATTGAATGACAATGAATGAAACAAATGCTCCTCGTAATGAATGAGTACAAGTAGGTAAAGATTCAAGAAATATTCAATAGTTATCGTATAAAAATATGAACAATGCGTGTTTTGAATTCAAACAGCCGGGAACGGGAAGTTGGCGCAAGTTGCAGTGAGATCCACACCTGGTATGTGTGCTCCAACAGTCATGATGAGCTGCAACCAAACCAGCAGCACCTGTCCGTCGGTCAGGTCTGGCAATAAGATGCTAATCCTGACTGTCATAAATGATTTATTTAGATTTACATGATTCATATCAAATTCTATCAATTATTCAGTATTCACATTTATTTACTGACACTCACTTCATAAATGTGCAAGAACCTCAATGTCAATGGGCCAGTCAATGAGCCAATTCAACCTTAAGACAATGCTTTGAGATCTCCGTTCCCAACACCTGGAATCCGAAGTACGATGTGTCTGAAATCACAGGCGGCTGTGAAATATTCCTTAGGTCAAGATAGTGGAAGGAATGCCAAGTCAACAGTGAGCCATTGCCGAGACAAACCTTGAGATTCATTCAGATCAAACGACTTCACTTCGGAGGCAGAGAAACGCTCGTTTCATCAAGATGTACGGCATGGCATCGGAATTATCGCGCACTGCAACCATTCCTTGAGTAATTGCCTGCCCAAACGTGGCAATAGCTTCGAGAAGCAACCTGCTCTCTCAAAGAGGTTGAGGATGAGTATAAAGGAATATGCAGCTATACTGGAATATTGACTTTTCGCAGTCTCTAGATTTCATACTGTTTCAATTTTTCTTATAATTTTTGTGTATAAACATGTCCAGGAGTATAATCATATGTAGAAATGCTACAAATGGTTTGCTTGACTCCCTTGGCAAAGAGTATATAAATCTTTGACAAAAAGAGTCCATGCCTTGTTCGCAGGGACATTGACACCATCTCCAATGATGCTTGCCTGGTGGGTCGATTGGTCGATTGTTCGATCTGTCGAGGATGTTGTCGGTCAATTGGTCAATCAGATCCTCGTGGTGCACCTCACGAACCTCGCAACCAGCATTCAGGACCACGGTGTTCGCGACCTCGGTGAATCTCCATGACTATCCCCCAGTGACTATTCTAACATATTCTAACGTTCCTATTGGATGGTCCAAATGACATTTCAGGATCAAAGTCTAAGAAGCCTCAAGCCACTTGTGCCAGGGCACGATAACATTGTTCTTCAGGATCACTTTGTCGCTGGTGTCGGAATCCAAAGGAGAGGTAAGGATAGCAACGTTGCCTGAACAATCTGAACATAGAGCTTAACAACATCAACCTCACAAAGTCACCACAAATCTGCAGGGCAGAGCCTTTGCATTGCAGATGTGACAAATGACTCTACAGAAAGCCTGCCACCATGACGTTGTCGGCAATCTCCAAAAGCTCGGGATCTTTGATGAATGGTGCACAAAAGTACACCTACGCCGCTGCGTACAGTTTGCACCAAAGTGACTCGGCGAAGCTGTCAATGCTTCGATGGAACAGTCATGGGCGACGGTAACAACCATGCTCTCTGAATGCCAAGCTGCCCGAGAACCAATTTTGCATCCCAGGAGTTGAAACTGCCACTTTGTGACGTGACTCATAACCTTCGACACAGAATTCAATTGTGTCAATTTCACCTGCCACATCAGTGCACATTTCCCGATCATGTCCCCTTCAGTCCGGGCACAGTGTACTGGGTAGCGATCCGAAAAAGTGGACCTGAGCGAATCTCAATGTCGCTTGAGTTCGTGCAACACGGTCGCATCCTTCAATCTGCCTGGAGTGTTGGTGATTCTGCCAAGCAACAGTCGATGAGAACAACGTATAGCCACGTCTTCCAAGCTCTGCTACGTTTCTCATGCCCGGCGTGAGCACGACCAACAATAAGGTACCTAGGTGTTCCCCACTCACAACCTTCCATCGTAGCGTTTCACGATACCAAGACAAATCGGGGCCGCACTGAACCAACACTTTTACTCCTTACATCTTCACCATCTTCCCCGAAGATCAAAACCTTGAGTTTTTACTCGTTCCATCTAGACTTCAGTCTGCCATCGGCTCAAAGTCCACTCTTGGAGGTCTGAAGGCAATGAAGGGGGGTAGACTAGTAGACTTCAGACATTTTCAGATTTAAAAAAAAACAGCACTTTCCAAACACTAGACCCATACGGGGACTCCTCAGCTAAGGCGCTTGAGAAGGAGCACACAGAAGAAGTAGGTATGCGGAATCACAAAAAAGACTACCTTGGTGATTTCGCTTCAGGAACATTGACGGTGCTTGCAGTGAAAAAGAAAGCAGGCCTAGGCATTAAACGTGTCCGTTGTGCATTTTTTGGGATGCATTTCAGGTGCCAATGGAAGTATCAACCACCACAGCACATCCATCTCTGCATCCTCTTCAACCCGCGGAACAGACACACCAGTTGCACCTGCGAAGCCATGATGGTCACACGATAATGTATCTGCTTTGGATTTTTGTTCTAAGCCTATCTTTGTATCAACTGCATGGTACAACCTCAACTTTTTAAGAAACTGAGACTTGCTTCCGACAGCGATGACGGCTCTGGAAACGGAATGCCCGCCTTCTGTAAATACGGCAGGAAGCCTTGGCTCAGCTTGACAATGTCAGATGCCCAACTCAATCAAAATCAACGAAGCTGTTTTTTGCTTTAGCCTGAGATTTCGTATCACTGGGTCGCAGTTGAGGTACATCAACTGAAACATGGGAGAATCTTGAGCAGGCAAATGGTACATGATGGTCACACCCACGGCCACGGAGATGCCCACACACAAACCCACGAGGTAGTACCTTTGACAGGGACACAGCCATGGAGATTGCCAAGAAGAAAAAACATCACATAGCGCCGCAAAACGCGGAAACATGTTGTAATCACATCGACACATTCATATCGACATACCTGTTGCTTGACGAGGGTGCAAGAAAAATCCTCGTATAGCTGCCAACCATGGATCCACGTGCATCCGCTCCTGCCATTCTTGACCTGGATCTCAAAAATTTGTATAAACTTGTTTAAACTTCCCAAAATCTCTTGAAACAAATTCCTGGGGTGTCACTTCTTCAACAGTTTTCAACGTTTCGTTGAAATGGCTAATGTACTCGGTTGCTAAAGCCATGACCGCTAGACTTGCATTAATCATTCACGCTGTCCATTGACAAACACATGCAAGCTTTAGGGCACATTACAAGTTCCCGGGCGAGCTGGGGGCGGAAGTTTCAGAAGAAAAAAGAACTATATAGCAAAGAAATAATTTGCCTATAGAATGCGCGCAAGGCGACCAACCAGCACGATGCCCAAACCATTTCTATTTCTTTGCTGTGAAGGAGCCTTCTGCTGTTCCATGGTGGCGATGTGACCTGTTTGATGTCATGAAGTTGCTTGCTGGGTGAGATGAAGTAAGGTGGTTGGTTGTGAGGCGATGTGGGGTGAGCTACTGCGGTGAGTTGCGACGTGGCATGTCATGTCATGGCATTTGATGTGGCCGCCATGTCATTTGATGCGATGTGATTGCTTGTGTTGCGTCATGTCACGTGACGCAATGCGATGTCATGTGATGTGAGCTCATGTTGTGAGCTGTCATGCGTTGTGCCCTGCAATGGGACGGAACGTTATGAGCTTAAGATGCCATTAGTTGTGAGGTCACGTTGTGTGGTTCGAAGTGGCTCTGTGACGATGTGGTGATCCAAAGTATTCTTCTGTACTACAAAGTACTACTCTGTGCTTACCCCTCAGTTTTTTTTTGACTTGAAGATGCGCTTTGCGCCACAGCGGTGCCATTTTTCATTTCTCTGCTGAGCAGCTACCTCTGCACCCGCCGCTTGAGTGAGCCTACTTTTCGAACATCTGGACAACCGAATCATGGAAAAAACGACGCGATTCGCGACTTTCCTAACATTTCCCGCGTTTGTATCTTCTTTCTAGTGATTCTAGTGACTCTCCTCGCGTGTTGATCTTCTTTCTTCTGACTTGACTTCTCTAGTCTGCTTTTCAACTGTCCATATTGTCGGCAGTTGGACTTCTAAACTTCCGTCGACAATGCGCGGAGCAACAGGTCTCACCCTGCAACCTCACTGCACCTGCCACGCAAAATTGCAATCCAAAATCTAAGAGAAATTCGCCGAAAACGGTTGAAGCATCATTTACAATGGCGGACGATTCGAGCATGATCCGAACATGCTCCGAGCATGAAATCGCAAAACTGAGCCCGCCCGTTCGCCGAGGTTACTTTTCCCTCCATCAGCAACACATTTCGTATGGAAAATTGCAACATTTTGCGCTCCGGCTATCTATCCAAAATTCACCAAATACTGCGCCTGCCACAATAAGTGAAATTGCAACATCCGCAAATATTGTGCCGGCCACGAAAAATGACACTGCAAAATCACCAAAATTCCACCTGCCACGAAAAGTGACACTGCGACATCACCAAATAGTGCCCCTGCCACGGAAAGTCACACTCCAGCATCACCAAATATTCACCTGCCACGAAGAGTGACAGAACTGTTACCTTACTGAACAATTACTTGACTGTTACTTAACTGAGCTGTTACTTTACTGGGCTGTTACTTTACTGCGCTGTTTCTCCTGTTACTCGACTAAACTGTTACTTTACTGAACTGTTACTCTACTGAGCTGTTACTTTTTCTGAGCTGTTACTTTACTGAGCTGTTACTTGACTGAACTGTTACTTTACTGAGCTGTTACTATACTGAGCTGTTACTTTACTGAGCTGTTACTTGACTGAATTGTTACTCTACTTAGCTGTTACTTTACTGAGCTGTTACTTTACTGAGCTGTTACTTTACTGAGCTGTTACTTTACTGAGCTGTTACTTGACTGAGCTGTTACTTTACTGAATTCTTTGCATTTTTAAATTTTCGTAACTCGGAAGTTTCTCACCTAAACTATCTAAACTTCCTTTGACTAAGACCAAGACATCTTCGCCACGTTCTGAACATGATACATGTATGACCATACCAAGTTGCTACCAATGTCAGCATTTGCCACAGATACGCTGCGCAATGGGCGCACGTAGCTGCCACGTTCAAGCGTCACATGCGGCTCTATTGTTGCACCGTATCCGACCTTGGCTTCGGGATTAGTCCTGGCCTCAAAAAGATGTCGGATCTTGACTTGTCAAAGGTATCACAGTGCTTCAGAGCGACAAAACACTTTTTGCCAATCCTGATCTTGCCAAGGATAACGTACCTCAGAAGCATTCCCAGTTTCTCACACCCCAAAGACCAACGAAAAACCTTCCAGGAAAAGACTTTGGGATTGTAATTACACATGATCTCCGGTTACTCTGGATATCTCCAAAGCGATAGCTTTGAAACATCATCGAAATGCAAGCTGACCATAATTCAATCCCACGAATCATGCGTCACAACCGATTGACCCTCCTTAAAAATTGCAGATGTACAGTCATTGCTTCCGATTCTCAAACATATCCGACATATCCTATGACAGAGCATCAAGTCCCGACCTCTCCCTGATTTTCGCTCCCCAACAATTTCCTGCACCCAACAGCGACGGTCCGACGGTCCGAGTCTTGCATCCCAAATGCCCTTGTTTGCTAGCAGTGATGAGGCTTGGCTGGATGTTGCATGCTCGGTCGATCACGCAATCTGGCGTAGCCAAAGCCCAGAGTATTTGACTCCAGAGAAAGACTACGACTTACTGCATACTGCAACAAGAAACAATCTTGGCGTTGAGTTTCTTGTTGCAAGTCTGGCCTCCTTGAATACGTACGAAGTCTGGATCAGTGAGATTCGACGTATGCAACTCCGTAGAATATGTGATATGTGCACCACATCCTCGGCCCAGGCGAAGCTAAAGCTCCAGTGATACCATCGATCACCAATACTGTATGACTTTGAGCCAAGAAACGGTTGTAGAAAAAATTCAAAACAGGTGTTCCCCGGAACCTGGGCACGACAAACAAAGAACGCAAGATGCCGCAGTAGCTATCAAAACAGAGTGTCCAAAGTGGCTTTCTTATGCAACACATCAAGGAATTTTTTGGTGGCAAAGGTGTAGCCTTCCTCATTACCCTTTACTTGAGATATCCTGTCTAAATTACTTTGAGTATGTCTGATCAAATATTGCAGCTTTGTCATAACGTAGAATGACAAACCAACACTGAAGATACGTGTCTGTACCTGGTCCGATCCCTTATCAGAATAAGAGAAACTTCAGAGAAACCGGAACCCTCAGCATGACATTTTCATTTCCGGAACCTGTGCAAAGCTTCCGGAGGAGTTCTGCTCTGGAGCATGTTCAAGTGCTTGGGCATACAACATCACTCTGAGCCCGCCGCATAGACAATAATGGATCGATAGACTGAAATAAATTATACGTGCAGAGCCACCTCAGATGGGTTTGGTGTCATCAAATCCATGAGGTGGGTAGGTGTATCACAGTGTATCTGTCTATCATATTCTATCATTGTGTGTCTAGCTCTGCATTCTGCGAGGGTGGACATCCAGAAGCTGCCACAAAGTCGCAGGTAATAGCGAGGTGACCACAAAGGAATGTGACTCGATGTACAACATCCCAACAAAAGCCACTTCACCACAACAACCTAAGGCGCATGTCAAGCAAACGCTGTTCATGGACTCAAACATCAGTTCTATCTCTCTGGAACAAAGCATAGAGGTTTTCAGCGAAGAGTGGCTTGCAAACCGGAAAAATTGAGACCAAGCAGCGACTGTCATCAGGACGATAATGCTCAATGGCCAAATCAATGGAATGAAAATCATCGTCCTCATCTGCAAAACAAATCATGCATCACCGTGGGTCATGCAGTTCAAGAGTTCATACATGCAGGTCTGTGCCAGTAGTTTCAATTCTCATTTTGCTTGATCAAGTCTCCAGTAGCAAGTATTGCACCAAAAGTGATTTTGGTACCAGACCCAGCCTCAAGAGTTCGTGCGTCATGGATGAAGTCTCAAGTTGCCACAGAAGTTCTTACACAAGCTGAGTGGGGCAGATTCTGTATTTTGCAAGTTTCAATTTCGTCCCCACCTGCCCAGGCAACAAACATGACCGGTACCATCAAGACCTCAGCACAAGCAGCACAAGTCATGAGACCCGCGGGACCCGTCTACTCTGTACGCGTTGTATGCACCAACGCTTCTGGCTATTCACCAAAACTGTGTGCTGTTGAGATTCGATTGGGCGCACAAAGAGCAACACCAGCTGGAGTATGAGGCCGAAGGGATTTAGCTGACTCCACCTCCCACGATTCAATCACAAACTTCCAAACTTGGCCGTAGATTTCTTGGAACGAATCTATGAAGATCTTTGTGCCTACATCTTGCTTGAAAGGAGAATCTGTCCGTGAATTGTGAATCTTACGTGTCCAGATACATTCTGCGGCTTGGTACACTCCGAGCCTGTTTGCTGGCAGGCGGTCGATCTGTGCAACCTCCTGTAAGGATTTCTGCTCTGGGACTTCATCACTGTTCGTCACCTGTTGAAGCTGAAAACGGTGACTGGTCACAATGCCAAGCTGAGCAGTTCAGCAGTACATCGTCCCTATCGATTCTTGGCGAGACTGGGCCACTCTACCAGCACCAAATCGGTTCTCTCCACGATGTGTCTGATCCTGATGCGGAGTTGATTCAAAGCACCAAAGCACTTTGACGCTTCACACACTTCACATACTTCACATACTTCACATACAAACATCACTTATACTTCACATGTGCTACACATACATGTTGTGCACACAACATGTTGGTGCCAAGTTGCAGCTCTGATAAGGTGTCGTTCTCAAAGAGCAAAGTGGGCGAGAGCTCGCCACCACGCAACATTCCACCCAACAAATTGATGACCTCAAGCAGTCAAGCACTTCAAAGTGAGAATAGTGAGAATGTATGGTGTCAGGCCATCGATTTCAAAATTCAAAGATGTGATTTTACATTGATAGAATTTAGATGAATTTAGATGAATTTAGGTACCCTCTCTTCAGCTATTTCAGCTTCGCATTTGCGAGGGTACCGTGAAGGAACACATAATATCAGAATATATGAGATGATGATAAACCAGATCGTTTGAGTACCCAGGTAATCTATGACAATCTTAAGTATGCTCAAATACATGACACTAAGGGTGTGACTCGAGTGAACTCCATAGAAGCCATATGCAAGTCCATGAAGGGCGTGTCAAAGTCTTCTTGTGCGATGGCCTCAAAAACACCGCTTGAAACGAAAAATGTCACCTGCTGGCAATTCTACATACCATGCATGCGCCCGTACGAACAAGTTGAACCCAGAAGATGAAATTGTCATGTCAAAGTCTTCTCCCACACGACACATAGAAAACTCACTCAACGCACAAAGGGCAAAAACCTTTCCCCGAATGAACCCTGGACGTAGATCCCTCCTTAAACGTGCTGCACAGTTACCCGACCCAAGACTGAAGCCACAGCACCTACGACCTCAGCAACAAGGTTATCCGATATCCAAGAAATGGAGACAACCGAAGCTGGAAACCTCAAATTTCAGAGTCTTTTCGTTTTTTTTTTCCAACCTGAGAACCAAACAGCAGCCTCCTTGGTTGCAAAGTGTTTGCTCGTCTTTGCGTGCGTCGGCCCAGATGCCAATGATTTGGCTCTGATCCTCAGTTGATGCGCTCCCTCCGGGTTTGCAGTCCACTTAAGCCGCTTACTCTCCAATCGCTTCTACTCTGGTGTGCTGGCATTGGGGTCTATATGTGTCCACTGACAGAATAAATTCTTGTGACAAGCATCTCGTGCTTCAACATCTTTCCAGAGCCCGTCATAGGAAAGTTTTCAGTTCGCCAAATGTGGACCTTATTGCCCGCAAATGTGCAAACGACAATATGCTGAAACCAAACGTTGTCATCTTTGTTCATGAGGTATAGTCAGAACTTATTCTCCACCGAAAGAACATCAGCCAAATTACTGAGTCAGCAATGGTTCTGCACGGTTTTGTAATCATCTATATGATTCTATATGGCATGGTTTTCGGTATCGGCTTTCTCTGAATCCTGTAAAGTTTTGCACAATGTGCAATCGGACATTTTGGATGATCACTCATACACACTTGTTTGAACACAAATTTTGAAGGGACCTATTTCTGCATCACTCTTTCTGCTGTGCACGTGCTCAAGATGCTTGCAAATTGGCTGCAATCCATTTCGGGAGTGACTGGATCAAAACTATCAGAAATGAATTTTGCAATGTATTATACCAACATAGAACCCAAATAGCATGGAAAGGTATCAGCCATTTCCGCGGTTTGTCAAACTGATTCAAAATATACAAACTTCAGTTTTTATGAATATAGACATAAAGAGGCAAGATACCTCCATAAGTACAAAGAAAATATGTCAAACAGAAATAAGAATATGAATGAGGAATTTCATGGCTGTCCAGACGAAAGACTGCGGGTTGTATGAAAACACATGGATTTAACACTCCTTTACGAATCTAGGTGCTAGCCCCAAAAAAAAACAAAATCTGCAAACCCTCACCCCTTTGCTTGAGGTAAGAACCCCTATAGCTAAAGCTATTTGGGGAAAACACATTGCCCAAAGCCTTCTGCACTCCAAAGGCTGGCTGTATCGATACGATACTATACACTGCAGATGAAGCATTTGAAAACTATACTACGCATATATAAATATATAGATATTATATTTATTTATTGTCTATTTATTTCTAGAGAAAGATTGAGACGGAAAGACAAGAAGAGAGAAGGAAAGACGTTACTTTAGTCAAGTAACAGCTCAGTAAAGTAGCAGCTCAGTAAAGTAATAGCTCAATAGAGTAACAGCGCAGTAGAGTAACAGCCCAGTAAAGTAACAGCCCAGTAAAGTAACAGCTCAGTTAAGTAACAGCTCAGTCAAGTAGCAATTCAGCAAAGAAACCCTTCAGTCAAGTAACAATTCAGTCAAGTAATTGCTCAGTAAAGAAACAGTTCGGTTAAGTAAGTTTTGTCAAGTAACAGTTCAGTCAAGTAAGTGTTCAGTAAATTAAAATAACAGTTCTGTCACTCTTCGTGGCAGGTGCATCTTTGGTGATGCTGGAGTGTGACTTTTCGTGGCAGGGGCAATATTTGGTGATGTCGCAGTGTCACTTTTCGTGGCAGGTGGAATTTTGGTGATTTTGCAGTGTCATTTTTCGTGGCCGGCACAATATTTGCGGATGTTGCAATTTCACTTATTGTGGCAGGCGCAGTATTTGGTGAATTTTGGATAGATAGCCGGAGCGCAAAATGTTGCAATTTTCCATACGAAATGTGTTGCTGATGGAGGGAAAAGTAACCTCGGCGAACGGGCGGGCTCAGTTTTGCGATTTCATGCTCGGAGCATGTTCGGATCATGCTCGAATCGTCCGCCATTGAAAATGATGCTTCAACCGTTTTCGGCGAATTTCTCTTAGATTTTGGATTACAATTTTGCGTGGCAGGTGCAGTATTTGGTGAGGTTGGAGGGTGATGCCTGTTGCTCCGCGCATTGTCGAAGGAAGTTTAGAAGTCTAACTTCCGACAATATGGACAGTTGAAAAGCAGACTAGAGGTGTCAAGTCAGAAGAAAGAAGATCAACACGCGAGTAGAGTCACTAGAAAGAAGATACACACGCGGGCAATGTTAGGAAAGTCGGCGAATCGTGTCGTTTTTTCGATGATTCGGTTGTACGGATGTTCGTAAAGTAGGCTCGCTAAAGCCGCTGGTGCAGAGCTAGCTGTTCAACAGAGAAATGAAAAATGGCAAGCCGCTGTGGCGCGAAGCACATTTTCAAGTCAAAATGCTAAAAAACTTCGGAGCAATTTTTCAAGTGCAGATGTGGAAAAATCAGACAAATAGCTAGATATCGAGATAGCTATAGATATCGGGATAGACAGATCTAGAGAGCAAGACAGCCAGATGGCAAGATACCTAGATAGGCAGATAGCTAGATCGATAGCTTGATAGATCTAGGATGTGTGTTTTTATGTCTGAATACCATCGTATCTAGTATCAAGTATGCCTTTCAGAAGCATGATGTCAAAATTTCAAATAAAAAAGAACTTGGAATAGCTACACTTTGTGTCGGAGCTTATTTTGTCTCATCTCCTCATTTCTGAGGCTGTTGCTGCGACTGGAACTTTGAACGGAGCAAGCGCATCTGCGCATCTCCTTTGCTTACTCGAACAGAAATGCCCCCGAAAAATCGGAAAAAGACTGAAAAAAGATAAATAAAATTCACAGTGATGAAGTTTGTATCGTTTGTATCATACAGGTATCATAGTGTCGCACATTTCCGGCCCCTCAACTTGCCTGTAAACTTTATCTTCCACAATATCATCATGCATTGGATGGAGTGGTCCATCTTCTGCCAACATCAGAGCGCAATGGACGACCTGTCCGAAAAATCACGGTCATGCAGGGGTGTACCACTCAATGCTCGGAGTCTCAGCCTCTCCCAAGGTTTCATCAGGTCCACCGAACCTCGGCATTTCACATCTTCATGTTTCAAAACGTGTCATCTCTTCAATCTCCTCACTTCATATCGTTTTGTTGAAAATTCTGAGAATGAGACACTGCACAGCGAAAGATGCCAGGTATCCTTGCAAAGGATTAGAGAAGAAGCTGATAGGATTGATAAAATATTGATATGAATTGATATGATATTGAGAAAATAAGAGAAGATTTGAATGGCTGTGGCTACGCGGCTACTTTGCAAGTGGATCAAGTGAAAATCGAAAATCAAGTGGATCTCTTGCCTTGAAATGACCTGCTCCACTTCCATGGCAAAGACATTTTCACCACCAACAATAATCATGTCCTGCAGCCGAGTTGTCTTAACACATGAGAGCACACTCGTAGGGGTTGAAGGACTTGTTGGGTCAGTTGAAATCGCTCCTTGGATCGACCACTGATGTACAGCTGTTCCTTCTCGTTCTTGTAGCCCAGGTCACCACTGCGAAAAAAGCCATCTTTGGAAAAGGCCTCAAAAAAAGCCATCTTTCTATCTTTGGAAAAGGTGAACTGAGTAAGCAGTGATCAACTAAAAACCGCACCTCCGCATTCATATCCACGGCATTGTCATAACCAGCAAAAACGGTTGGACCACGGATTGAGATTTCCCCAACCTGAGAGATTCAAAGCAAAGGAGACGCATCGACAATTGACAAAAACATGCACAGTGAAATCTGCAGACGAAGCACAGTACCGCTGGGCACTTCTTGGTCTCTCTCGTTCAAGATTCGAAGATCCAGACCTGTTGATTTGCGCAGCGCCATGTGACTGGAAGTTCATTGCTGTTTACATCTCTTCATATCTATTTGTTTTTTGTTGGCTATTCAGATCGATTCATTGCTTCCGTTTGCTCTCTTCCATCAAAATTGTCCACTTCTTTGTCCAGCCAATTAGATTCCTTTTTCTTATGCCAGTGTCAGTCTTTGATGTATCTGCAAGCAAGGCTGTCATACTTCAATCTTACCACCACCATGTATACCTCCTGTAAATTCCAATCAAACCTAGAAGCTGATCGTATACTGATACAATGCCCAGCTGGAAAAAATGACCCAATCTCAAGGTCCAACATACTTGTAGTCTCTAAGCCGGGTCCACTATCTGAAAAATTGCTATTGATATGTTCAATGAAAATCAATCGTTTCCATGTCGTTTCCTACTTCGTAGATGTATCTCTGAAAATATATGTGTTTTATAGGATCGTAACAGCTTCTTAGAGTACTCTTTCTTATAAACGGTGGTGAACGCCACGAGTTGCAAAGCTGGAGAATACACAAGATCTGCCTCCAGTACAATCTTTGATGCACCAAAGTGGCTACAACCTGCCTGGAAGGACTGTCATGCCATCCTCATATGGCTCCAAGGATTCGTTCTTGAAGGAACAATGCACCGTGGCCTGGCACAGCAGAATCTACATCTACCGTGGCCTTGTGCCCTTCCAAAGGAACCAAAACTGCCAAAACCGAATAAAGCCGGCCTCTGTCATACCATAGCCCTGGATGAATTGGCATCCGAAAGCCTCGACTCTGTAACTGTGGAACTCATACAACATGACATGATAATCATGATGCTGTTCATACAAGAATTCTTGACCATTTAATAGTATGGGTGTATGAACAAGCATGGATGCCATGACACTGAAAAAAGATCTAGAATCTAGAACAACTTAGAACAAACAAATCATGGTCAGTCTTGGAACCTCCTTGGTCTTTTCAATGATATCCGTCGTGGGCTTCATCCCTCCTGTCAGAACCTCAGCTCAATGAACTTGGACATCACAGCCAACATTACAAAGCGACACAGCAACAAAGTACAACTATTTCAGCAATATCTCTTGAGTCTCTTAGCGATAAGAATCACACCCATTTCAACTTGTCGAATTTCATGGTGCGTGTTTTTTCTGCGCTGAGGAGATATTTCAGGATCGTGGGCATCAGCTTCACCATCGTGACCTCTCTAGCGGCAGGGTGGAAAGTTGACTCGTCAAGTCCATGTGTTCATCGTAAATCATTGTACCATGTGGGGCAATCCATGTGGCATCAATGATGACCACAGCCTTGTCATCTTGCATCATATTTGCAACCTCCATGAACTGAAACTGGTTCCTTAGCTCCCAACAAGCTGAAGTGGCAAAATGGACGTCTGAATACGTTTTCGACCACAGCAAATGTTTGCAGCTATCGAAAGCGGCAAGAAACTCATGAAACACTTGTCGAGCACCGACCATAGCCTTGGCTCAATTTGAAAGTGTTGAGACGATGCCGTGAGCGGTCTTGGCTTCGTGTCGACTTTCTCTGCCCATCCGCAATAAGACAATAAGAGTCACTTCACCAAGCCACGCTAATCCAAACAAAAGCAGGAGTTCCACAGTGAAAGAGGGGGCCAAAATGGCCCCAACAGTCACCTTCATCTTCATTGATTTTCAGCGCCTGTATTGTACCTCAATGGAAAACTAAAATATGCAGCAGAAAGTAAGCGAAACCTCGGGTCTGGAGAGCTTGCGGGTAAACTAACACACTGTCCTCAGTACCAATTCCAAGGTGCTGAGAGTGTGGAAGTACACGTTCCTTAGACTTCTCATCGCAACACTCCAGCAGTCCAACCAGCCCAAATGAAAATGTGCATTAAGAGCTGTCCAAGGCTCTTGTGTGTGTGAGTAACGCTCTTTGGAGTGCCAGTACTTCCTGAAGTGTAAAATCCCTGGAGCCAAGTGTCCTGGAATTGAAATCAGCAAAATTCGCGCACTGCATGATTATTAATGTTTTCATGGTTTGTTTGTTTTGAAGTTTTTCGCATGTCATTTTTTGCAATCCAAAGCAGAGAATGCAGTTGCAATGGTATGGAGCAGGTGACGTAAATCTATTTTGGGCCAAAAAGGTCAATAAATGATTGCAGATTGCTTCAACATTGGAAAGACATCTCATGTAGGAAACCAAGGAAGGCAAGTAGTACAAACAGTATCTATGTGACAAGCATTTCACCTGCATAGCAACAACTATCTTTCGGTTTGTTTGTCAATTCTAACAGGCTTTGATTGGTCTCAACATTGCTCCTCTTTGATGGGCGGAGCTTGAAATCTGGCATCTGCTTGGTACATACTCGCCAGGGACTTGGACTCCACAGAAGGTTCCTCGAACTCGTCCGGAACATCAAACCTGGAAACACAAATAACAGGCACAGAATTCACAAATGTATCAATCTTTAGAATCTTCAGAACGTCAAATCTACTTCACACGAAAATTTCAAAGAAATAAGACGAAACTAGTAGGGATAGGCCGGACCGGCTCATTTCTGAGGTCCAGTTGCAAATTCAAGCTCCTATTTGGCCAATTAAAAGACACCTGTGATTTCACCGTTGCACCACGCTTTATCGCTAGCCATATGGCATGAGAGCAGGCTAAACGGCTAAACATCAGAAAATGAAAACAAACATGTCATAGCGGCACAGCGGAGTGTATGGAGAAACTGTGCACCCAAAAGTGCGCGAGAGAGACCGCAATCTCGAAGCTGAAGCAACGAATGTGAAACAGCAATCTAATGTGACCAAGCAGCACCCACGCGATGACCCGGACCTTTGCACTGGACCAAGCCACCTACACTCCAAGTACAAGAGGAAAATGTGAAATGCAACGGCTGCAGTGGCTGCAAGTTGCATGACCCGACAAGCTCCCGAGCGACTTCACTAGACATTTTGTTTTCAATTGAAAAATCACCAATATTCACCGAAATTACCAGAGTGCCACGAAACATGAAGACCTAAAGGATTGAGGATTGAGTCGGATTAAGTATATTGCACTGCCATGAATGTTTTGATTGGCTTTTCATGGCTTCCAGATTCCACGGTCTGTTTCCGCCTGGTTCAACATCAACGAAAACTGCTCACTTGCAAAGAGTAACGGACTGTGTCCACGTTCGAACAAGATTTGAAGCCTGAGCTTGTTGGGTTTCCATCCGATTCCACGTTGGAACCTTTCGCAGAACTGAAGAAATACCAAAATTACATGCACTTCATACAACCCCAACAGATCACCAGACTTCTATTGCAAATGTAAGTATGTGCTGACTCGACAGGAAGGTCAGGAGAAAAACTCAGAACTGAGATTGTTTACAACACAGTGAAAACATGCTACGTGTATGTCTTTTGTGTCTCCAGTAGCTGCTTTCAAAGATTTTCTTTGAGGTTGCTCCCTCCAAATCTCTGCAGATTTATTTCCTAGAAGTCTGTCAAGAGGCTCCTCTGTGCTCAAACGATGATTCAAGCACACAATCTTTGATCGTGTTGCAGCTGCTGCAAAGAAAAGGTCCTGAGCAAGTTTGCCATCAACTGAAGTTTTTGGCGCTTTCAAAGGAAAGACAAAAAGGAGCAAAAAGAGCGCTAAAAGTGCAAAAAAAAAATGTTTGTTTTTTGCTAAAAAGTTGTTTGGTTTGTTTTTTGAAAAGAAATTATATAGTCTTTTTTTCAACACCAAGTCACCACATGAGTTGGGCAGTTCGGGAGCAGCACAGAAAAACTGTCATGTCCACCGTTGTCCTTTTGTTCCTCAGACAAGCACAAGCTTGTGCAAACTGTATGAAGGGACATGAGATGACATGAGTCAGTGAGGACATGAGTATCATGAGTCAGGCCCAACAACGCAACAACGCCAAAAACAAAATGATTCGATCAGATAGTGAGCAGTGCTCCTCGCATCTCTACACTGACCCTGCCTCCAGTATCTTCTGTATCGAATTGCTCAAACGTTTCACCTGGATTCAAAAATGTTTTTGGCTAATCCTCCAAACAGTCTTGATGGTGTTGGGAACATGATGAGAACATCGAAGAATCGTTTGGAAATTCAAGTCTCTGGAATTCAAATCATCTTGATGCTGAAGCAGAATCAAAAAAATGAATTGGAAGAATCACGGCACATCCGCACCTTTGACACGACTTGCCCGTAGGTCACTGGGACAGAATCGCCATGATGAGTCTCCACATATGCCACATTTTCTGCCTCAGAGTGCAAAAGGAACAAAGGCACAGCATGGACTTCTTTGAACTCGCCAGTGCAATTGGTCCCCAAAAAATATCACACTCTGCAATCCAAGGGACATATGTCTGGCCTGACTTTTCGCAAATCACTTGCCATAGATCAGGCATTTTCCTCACGGGTTCGAATTTGGAAATATGAAGCAAGCGCAAAGTGAACTGTAGAGCGAAAAAACACACAAAGCACGACGGAATGCCATAATTTTTTCCGACTCACTGATACTGTATGTCTCTCGTACACAAACAATAAGCCCACACAAGCTTTCGCAAGATTCAAAACGGCTAGTTGTCCTGTCAACAAAAGGAGCAGCATCTCGGGAATCTGCATCACAAGTCTTGCCGAAAAAGAATTCCATTCGCCTCTTCAACGTCACACTGCAATGCAACATGTTTCGAGCAAAGTTCAACTCGTTTCGATCACAAATCCATTTTTTCCATGCTTGCAATTTTTGGACATGACAAATGTCCAAGCATGAACTGGCCTGGTTGAGATCGGAGCTATCGAACCGTTTTGGTCCGAAAATGCTCTGTCGGCTTGAAAAGATAGGACACTAGTTCCGAAAAAAACAAAAAAATGATCCAACTATTCTTTCAGACATGCATGAAATCGTCCATGTTTTACATGTTTACAAATATTTTCAGGGTATTCTGGTATGTATTTAATATAGATGTTTGGGGTACAATTAAGTTATCGGTTTATCCACAAACTGGCAATCTAAGTCTATCTAGTGGCCTCAGTGAAATCGTTCAAATTCATTCAAAACCGTGTGGTCAACTATCCCTGAATCTTCCTTAAGAGCGAAATATGAAGAAAACCAAGACTATGCAGTAGCACCGAAGACCTACCCAATTTAGACCCTGGATCTTCCCCAAAAGTAGAACATGAAGAAAGCCAAATGCATCAAATCTACACAATACTGAGATATTTTCAAACATTACGCAATGTTTGTTCTTTCACAATTTCATATCGCTGGGGTTTGTTTGGTGGTTTTCTCTTTCTCTATGTGGTTTTTTGCCTTCCATGTCGCAGCACTGTCAATTCTTTCCATTATCATCAGTATGGTTGATGACGGTCATTGATTATTGTTGACAATATTTTTGATTTATCCTGTTTTTTTTCACCATTGTTTATCCCCTTTTTTCTAACAGTTTATAATTCAGTCTTGTTATCATGACCGGAATCAATATTGGTTTTGTTTGTTTTTATCCTAGTTTTAATTTCTAATTTTACTCTTTCCATCAAATACGCGGATGACGTCTGCTTGCGTAATTTCCACAAACGAAAGGTTTTGCCAAAATTACGGGGCCAAAATGATAAAGTAAATGCGAATTTCCACATACCTGGTCATGGGGTTCAAATGACAATCATCTTAGATTCAGCTTCGGTAAATGGTACCTTCAAAGCAAGTCCATGTTCGATCCTTACACCAAAAAAATCTTTAAATCGTGACAATAGCTAGCATGGGTCCTTAACGAACGGCGCAGTCCCTCTAACGATCGACACTCCAAGACACTCTCAACTGACAGACGAAAGAGTTTCTTCAACCCTACACTGCTTGACAAATAAACCTCTGAAAAGACAAGCATCAAAAAAGTGAAAAACTTACGTGAAAGATCTCAAGTGAAAGCTCTATCCCCTCAAGCTTTCCATGAAGCTCTTGACTCTTGTTTTGGCGGTAAACTGTTGAGGTATGCATGTCGGACTCCCATTTTGGAGTTGGATGCAGAGTGAGGCGGCAAACTGTTGAGGTATGCATGTCGGACTCCCACATTGGAGTTGGATGCAGAGTGAAATGAATTGAGAAACCCCCTCAGCCCAAACTGAGGTCAGAGAATTCCGAATATCTGACACTGACTATGTCTGCAGGGGAAATCAAAAGAGGTATAGGTACCAGAGCTTCGTCTTGGACCAGAAACTTGCTAGGATTACTTCCCCGCAAGTGAACTTAGATCGAATTGTGGCGATCTAGACCAACTCAGAGTATTGATTTTCGAACCTGTAGAAGAGCGTCTGGTTGACATCTGACCCAAGAAGTTCATGGAAAAGTGGACCACGAATCCTGAAGTATCCAGCCCTGTTAGGGTCTGTGCCGTCACCCTTCTCCAATATTTGCCAAGGAGAAGTGTGAGCACTCCTTGTGGTGTGAAGACGATGGAACACAACATGTACTTCTTGATGGAATGACGAGGAGGAGGCTCTGCGTATGGTGCAGACCATGACATGAAGTAATGTGCACGTTCGAACGCCTTCAAGGGGTCGGACCGGAGCCCGAAACGCAAACTTAAGGAAGAATTGGTCAACGGTCAGTCAACATGGCAAACTGCAACGGGGAAAGTGCAACGAACAAGCGAAGCTCCATGGCAGGTGGAAGAGCCGGAGGAGTCGGATCAGTAAGTTCCTGAGAGCTGGTGCGTTCCATCTGAAGGACATCGGTCATCTTTCTGAAGCAGGACGAACTGAGTAAGAGAACTGTAAGATGCCTGAAAGTTCCACACAGGGATGGGTAAATAGAAAAAGGGTGGGAAATCGAAAAGAGAGCGAAAACCAGTAAACAATCTTGACCCAAAATGGCGACCATCTATTTTGTGTCAAGATTCGCAATGTTGAAGAACATAACCAAACCTACCAACACAAAAACGGTTTGGTCAACGAAAACATCAAATTCAGAATGAATAGCTTTAATTTGGTCTGTATTAGATTGTTAGATTCTCACACCTGCTAACAAGGAAACACATATCCCTGCAAATTGATAGCGCAACACATTGGGCTGCATGTTTGTGCACAATTCCTCCTTGTCACATCGGTGAGATTTTTTTTGGCTTGTAGCCGCTTGGAGCAGCACTCCTGGCGGATCGCCCATCAGTCACTGCAGTTGCGAGAATGCAATTATCTACAGGAATGTCGGCGCAATGTGTACTGAGAACTAAAACTCTCGCTGTTGCCACTCGCATTGGAAGCGCATTGTTTCATCAAGGGTGGCCCCTCTTTTGAAAACTCCAGGGCTTCATTCCACACCGACTCGACATCGACATCATCTTGGGTACATCAAAGTGATAAATGATACGAACCAACTCCTCGCGATTTTTTTCGTCTGTAAGCTGCTAGGATACGTGTCCTGGGCCGTTCACCCTTCAGGCAGCTGATCCTACACGAAGCGGACAATCCAAAATCGGGAGAAAAAACAAAAACATTCAGTTTCAATGGCCAGACCAAAGAAAAACGAATTTATGAAACAAATTCAGGAACAAATTAACCTCCGCGGTCGAGTGAGTCGAAACGAGAAAACCATTCCGGAGTCAAGTCATCGACAGTGCACTAGAAAAGGAGGAGGATCGGCGCAGAGCAGTCATTGGGTTCGAGATACCTGTCGCATCCGATCGTAGGAAGGGAGGCACCGATCACAGAAGTATCAACAATGATCAAAAACTGGCCGAAATGTCCGGTGTCTTCGCGAAAGAGTCACTCCAGGTAAAGCTAGAGGAGACAGTGGCACAGCCAGTGACTCCATCGTGAATAAAACTCCTGTCCTGGCAAAACCCGCCCGGGAAGGCCTTGGGAGGATGGGCCGATCGCTCTTCAAAGAAGAGAGAGGGGTGTCCTTAAGTGAAGGTATCCATGCACCCTTCAAAAGAGCAGCAGCAGATCACTTTGGATCATCCATGACCGCGCAATGATCTCTTTGGATCAACCATGGCACCGACGGAAGAGAGAGAAGAGAGACAGAGAAGATCCAGTTGGATCAGGATCGCTTTGGATCCACGCGGCAAGTGGCCCCAGAAGGAAGAGATAGAAAGATGACATAAGCAGGAAAAGGATAGATAAAGAAGTGCGCCTCGATGCACTGTCTAAAGGCAGGTGTCAAGGAAAGAAGGTGAACAGGGGAAAGAAAAGATATGTGAAGTAAAAATAATGATAGGAAGATCTTCGAACCTGGGTCCTACCAATATGGCGGTTGTCCAAGAAAGAAGATGGGCCGTCATAGGAAGAGGTCTTGAGATGGAGTGAAGTTGAGACCTTTCGCAGGGTCTGAAGGTGGAAGAAATGGAAGTAAGATTTTCGAACCAGGGTCCTACCAATATGGCGGTTGTCCTAGAAAGAAAGTGAACAGGGAAAAGAAAAGATATGTGAAGTAAAAATAATGATAGGAAGATCTTCGAACCTGGGTCCTACCAATATGGCGGTTGTCCAAGAAAGAAGATGGGCCGTCATAGGAAGAGGTCTTGAGATGGAGTGAAGTTGAAACCTTTTGCCAGGTCTGAAGGTGGAAGAAATGGAAATAAGATTTTCGAACCTGAGTCCCTCTTGTAGGGTCTAAAGTGGTCCTACCAATATGGCGGTTGTCCTGGAAAGAATCTGAACGAACCATCTCTCGATGGATCATCGGCAATATTCGACAAATCGACACTCCAAGCATCCAAGCATTGAAAAGGTCCAAACTGTTTGGTTTTGGTGCCCGTGTACACTACCGTGTGAGTCCTCTTGCTGTGTTTTTTTTGGCCTATTGCTTTTTTGTTTTTTTGGCTCCAAGCTGCTAGAGTACGTGTCCCGGGCCGTTTGCCCTTCGGTCAGCTGAAACTACCGCAACGGACAGATCCAATTGTGGAAACAAAACGTTCATCATCAATGGCCAAAACAAAGATCGAATTAATCAAACAAACTAACAAACAAAGTGATCCTCCGAGGTCAAACCTTTCCGGAGTCAAAAGACGACAAAACCTTTCCGGAGTCAAGTCATCGACGGTGCACAAGCAAAGGAGGAAGATCGGCGCAGAGTCATTGGGTTCGAGATACCTGTGACAAGAGTGCACATTCGATCGTAGGAAAGCAAGCACCGATATCTGGAGAACAAAACATGCTGGCCGCAAAGTGAGACCGCGTGAAACACCAGCGAGACGAAGCGTGCGAAGACAAGCAACTTCAGAGTCCTCTCAAATGTTCGTCTGCAGGATGTAGTAGACCACGAGCGGAAGTCCAACGAAAGGAGTAAAGACAGCACAGTCGGTCTCCACGTAGAAGTCACTCCATGCAAAGAAAAGAGTTATAGTGGCACAGCCAGTGACTTCTTCAAAAGAAAAACTCCTGTGCGGTGAAACCCGCCCAAGAAGGTCTTGGGAGGATGGACCGCACAAGAAGATATCGGCAGCGAGTTTTTTTTGGCCTATTGCTGCGCTCATCATTACGATTGTGGCAGTTCTTGAACCTGATAGCTTGAAGTCACAGGACTGCAGAGTCAACTATGAAATAGTCTTGCAAGAGAAAACAAGCAAACGAAACAACAGAACGAAAAATCAACTTTTTTGGAGCTCATGCCGTGCGCGCTCGAGACTCACCACCTCGAAACAAAGAAGACATCCAGTGAACTAGTGAAACCGTGAAACTACGCTTTCAGAACTTTGACAACAGAACGAAAAAACAATCATCCCACCCACAAAACAAACAAGAAAACCCACACAAAAGATAAACCAGACCAATCAAATGCTCTTATTGTCAAAACGCTCTTATTATGCTTTCTTTTGGCTGCAAATTGCCGGGTACGTGTTCCGGGCCGTTTAGTCCTGAAACGCAACGACAAATCTCAGCGCACTAGAAAGGGAAGAGGATCGGCGCAGAGCAGTCATTGGATTCAAGACACTTGTAAGAAACTCGATCGTAGGACAAGACGCACTGGCTTCTGCCGACCGAGATTGTAGATGGTGTTTGTTGTGGCCTTGTTGCATTTTTTTGTAGCGATTGCCAATCTAGCTCGCAGCATGGTCGGTCAACTAAACCCAAAAAACACCAAAAAGGACATTCAGCAAACTAAGTGAAACAGTGAAACTACGCTTCAGAAAACTAACTCTCCGAATCTCAATGCCTTTCAACGACGTAGGAATGTTCCGCAAGTAGGTTTGTATCAGTAATTGCCCATTGTAGCACAGAGTTTCCCTGCATACATCCCAGCTGTTGACAAGGAAAGAAGGGTTGGTTCATGTCGTGTTGGTGGACACACAGAGGAGGATAGGATCCCTTGCAAGATTCATTGATAGCCAGAAAGTCAGTCAAAATTGCCACACTGCACAAAGTCCACTCCATAAAAGTGTCACAGTGAAATGCACAAAAGCTTTCGATCTAGAAGGCTCCAAGAGGACCATGGAAGACTCAAGATCGAGTCCACTGTCTCTGACGTTGGTCAGATTTTTGCCCTTGTTAGGGTTTTTGCCCTTACCCTCATCTTTTCCCTCCTCACCTTTTTCTTTCCCCAACTGATGGTCCTGGCCGCCCTTCCCTTCGTGCCCCTCATATGAGACCTTTGTGGGGAGAGGCTCGCTTATCCTTGGTTTTGTGCTTGCCTTTATGTGAAAACCACGCACGAAAGATGCGGACCTTTTTCACTCGTCGTCTTGAGCCAAAGACGAGGTCGAGTTACCACATTAAGTGGTCAAACGCTAAGTGAAACACTCTCAAGCAAAGCTTCAGCTAAACACATTCAAGTCTCCTAAAGACTAAACTCAGCTAAAAACTACTCGACTCTAACTCAAGTGCGGAGCAAAACCACCCCTTCTTGTAGTTCGGCTAAACTTTCTCAGACTAAGCTCCAGACAATGGCAACTTTAAGTTCCAGGCCAATCTACTAAGCTCGCAACCACACTAAAATGCTACATAAGTTCCTGGGTAACATAACAAGATGTTTTGTTGTTGTTTACCCCTCAGACTTTTCGAGTTCTTTTCATGAAGAGTTCAAGACTCTTTTCAAGATGAACTGACTTTGTCATCATTGGGGTAGTTGTTTTTGTTGTTCCACAAGCCAAGACAGGACTAGAAGAACATCCTTGCAGTTCAAAGAACATCACAAGTTACTTCCTGAAGCAAAACAGCAACAGTAAACAAACTACACATCCATCATGTCATACCTGTGCAAGACACCGGAAAAAGCTTGGGGTATTGGGATCATTTTTACCTGAGAGGACCTCCACCGCGAAATTTCCAAACCCTAAACCCTAAACTCAAGGTCGGAATTTTCTGAAATTAAATTCATTTTTCTTCTTTCCATAGAGAAAGAGGCACAGAGGGGTACCCTCGCCAATTTTCCAAACCCTAAACCCTAAACTCAAAATTTTGCACAGTTCAGGATAACTTTAGATGACTTCAAGTCAAGTTCAGACTTCACAGAGATCACTTCTTTTTCAGCACTCTGCCTTTCAAAAACCATCCCTCAGTTTCAAGCTGTCTTTGGAACTACTACGCTTGATCTTTCTAACCCCACTCAAGGGTTGCCGCAATTTGCAAGTGACCTATCTGGATTGAGACGGACTCGAATACGGTAGCGTGTCAAACGAGTGCTACACTGAGCCAGATTCAAACACTCGACGATGGTCGAATCGTACGGCAATGGCACCCAAACAGGTTCTTCTCCAGGATTCTCGACTAGAAGCTGTAAAGAGAAATGCCTTCTCAGGAGACGGAAATAATGGTCGCACCAGAGGTGTGTGGTGACGCTGAATTTCCACTCATCAACTTTACTATCAAGAAAATCTTGGATCTGGGTTTTCATCTCAAACTCGCCGTCACGAATAAGCTCGTTATACTCGAGAGAAATCACAGTCTCCATTGCTGAAAAACAAACGATACTAAGATCAGGACGACCGGGGTTTCGAGCAAACAAAACTTCAAGTGTTACAAGTTAATCTATTCCTGACAGTTCAAGAAAGAATGACAGATATGCAAGAAACATGTTTCAAGTTGAAACAACTCAAAGAAGCGGTCTCAGTTCAAATGCAAATGGATTCTTTTACCCTTCACATCAACGTTCAGGTCAAAGACTCAAATCCAAAAACTGTCTACAAGTGCTCTCCTTTGAACACCTAATTTCTTTCATCCTCAAAAGGCTCCGACATTTCTCCCTCAGAGATATGTTCTCCAGGAGTAGCTGGTGGAACAGACTCGGGCATTTCTCCCTCAGAAGTAGGATCAACTGTTGAGTTTCCAGCCCTTTCAGAGGAAGCTGCGGTTGAGGTTCTATACCAATCTACCATCTCCTGGGTAGTCATACGATGCAACCTGTCAACCAAATCGCTTCTGATGTCACGCGGAAGCATGGCAAGAAGCAGCATGATAAGTCCGATGACTTGTCCACTGTTTACCCTAATCTCTCGAGAGTCGTCGAGGTCCATTTCTTCAACTCGAAAGACGGAAACTTTATGGGCTAACAAACACTGAGTGCCTGACCCAAAAATCCAGTTTGAGCAAAAACATGATGAAAGGTACAGCGCAAATGAACTTACAAAGTCACACATCAGTGCCTAACAAACTCGAGGTTCCAAACGTCAATTTAGAAAACAGTGCATCCACGTCACTTTTCTCTTTCAAGTTTGAATCTCAGTCACTTTCAAAAACAAATGACATTTACGCTGTATCTTACGACAGCAGGTCAAAACAAATGCACTCAGATGCTCACAATCAGATCTTGCTCAACAAAACAGTCTACAGGAGGTTCTGACCAGAAGGACCCAACGGAACCAAAATTGGTCTTAGATCCAACGTGATACGTAATATTTTGTACGTGTCGGCGAAATGGTCGTTCCTGTATGCTGATGTTGCAGCTACAAAGACAAGATCAAGAAGAGTATATCCATTTGGGATTCGTTCTCCACCTGTAATCTCAAGTCGAAGTTCAGCTGGTGGAATGTCAAGGGAATACTTAGATTCCAGATGCTTAGACAAACGTTGAAGAAGGAATGCAACTGGAGATGTACTTAAGTGCTGGACTGGCTGAACAGAGACATATAAAAAATCATCACCTCGAGCACTCATTGAACGTAAGTATGGATCACCTCGGACCCCTGATACCAGTGCACCGAGTTCGATGCGAAGCCGCAACGTCTCTTGAAGCAAATCAAGAACCCTTTCCTTCTCAACTTCAGGAATCAACATAACAGTACCCGCTTGAATATGTGGTAGTTCATCTTCTCTATATCCAAAAAGCTGATCTTCAGTGAGATCATTGTCATGCATCCTCCTTGCAATGAACGAATCAGTCAAAACTCTCTTAGATCCAGGCATTTCGAAATTTAGAAACTGTGAGCCACAAGCATGAAGGACAAAAGTCAAAAGTCAATCTCACCAAGATAGCTATCAACTTTCTTTCAATCCTCCAAATCCAAATGTCAAATGTCAAAGACTCTCATGTCGAAACAGACGCAAATTCAGAGTTCACCTTTCTTTTCAAACCAAAAGAACTGCCAAAGCTACACGCTGTTGAAATTTGACTCTGGGAAAGAGAAATACAATCCCCACATCAGAGCAAACATCAAAAGTATGATACCTTCTCAAATACTGCCTCTCATTTCACCTTCAAGATGAAGTTGGCTTGGTAATCACAGGCAATGTAGCCGGAGCAACAAAAGATGGAACATACCCTTGAGGATTGGGAGTCGAAGGTGTAGCAGGTGTTCCCATAGCTCCAAATCCCATTGTTGTTGGTGGTCCAGGCGGGAAACCCCACTTAGGAATACCCGCACTCATAGATCCTGTTCCGACTGGAACATTGCTCACAAAATCTGTGTGCTTCATAGTAGCCAGATCACGAATGAACTGTTCCCTTTGCTCGCCCGTCAGCTGCATCTGTTGACCGGTGTAGGGATGGATCATAGTTACCAGCTGTTGGCGTTCTTGGTCTTCTTGTTCCTTTTGAAGTCTTGCTTCTTCTTTTCTCTGGTCTTCCGCACGTTGCTGTTCCTGGTACTCATCAAACTTCCTCTTTAACGATTTTTCCGGGTCGACCCCAGCCTCCACAGTCTCCTTCAAAGCTTTGACCGAGGTGGCCATTGCATTCAACACCGATTGAGTAGACGTTTTCAAGTCCTCACTGATGAGGTAGAGTAAAGAGCCCTTGTTTGATGACACAGTCCCTTGCGAATCAGTCGAGCCTGACCGTAATTCAGCGACTTGCCAACTAAGAGCCTTAATCTCTTTGCTCGTGGAGAGCGTGTTGGATTTTACATATCCAGTCAGTTCCTTTGTGCCTTGAATTTCATAGTGGATTCGGCCTAGAACGTCAAGGTGCTCCCTTCCCTGGGAACGCTGATCAGCACTCAGGTCTTTGATTGTAGCGGAGAGAGTGGTTAGACTGGACGTAAATTGGTCAAGTGTGGTACCAACTTTCTCCACCACATTCTCAATCTGATCCATGCTGTTCTGATGCAAGTTCGATTCCTTTTCCATGTACAACATCATCGCTTTCCGTTGACACTCAAAGTCATTCGACCTCTCGGTCAACAATTTCGACATAGTCTCCTGCATCTTTCCCAACAGGAATTGCGACGTAAGAGTTGCCTGTTGTACGACCTGTTGACGCTTCAGGTCATGTTGGATTTTCACCAAAACATTCAGTTGCTCCTTGGCAACGTCCACTTCTTCATTGGACTCTGGATCCTTGACATACGGGGTGATCTGATCTTCATCCTTGACCCTGACCAAATCAGACATGCTTTTCACCACACTATCCATCTCGGCCTGCAAGAGGGCCAAAGTAGTGCTCGGAGAACCTTCAGGAGTTTCAGCTCCATCACGACGAGCAGCCTCTTGGGTATCAGCTGTCACACCAGGAGCAGGAGTCTCCGCAAGAGTTGGAGAGAAAGACATGTTCAATCAACCAGGAACGATAACGAGGATCACACAATACTAGCTTGAGAAGACAGGCTCACAAAAGACTGAATTCACAACTTCCTTTAAGGAAAGCAGTTGTATCAAACGGATTCAGAAGTTTCTTGATCTCAAACGAAAAATCAAACTTCGATTCAATGAAATCCAACAATCTGGAAAAACCTAACAACTGATCGAGAAATCTGA
>DF243270.1:0-42075 GCA_000507305.1 Breviolum minutum Mf 1.05b.01 | reverse complement strand
ACCGATATCACCGCATGGTGATTTAAAAAGAAACGCTGGCGGGTGGTGGCTGACGTTGACCCAAGGAGGATGGATTTATATCAAAAGGGAGTATTGATTGCCCAAATGGTTTCCTTCTCAAGTTGATTACTGTGGGTTCTTTATGGTTCTTTGGGGTGATGCCACTTTACCAACCCTTTCATTGGCAAGAAGGGTAGTATCAACTTGATTACCTTGATTGTTTTTCATGCTTCTTTCTTCAAACACCAAAAGTACGCCCCTTCAAGAAAGTACGCCCCTTTATCAAAAAGACAGTCTTTCAGATGAAGAACCTTCCTATTTTTTGAGGACTGTAGATTCGCATCCTTTTGAAGACCCAGGTATATACAACAAATATTCATAGAAAAAGATAAACAGCGCTTTACATAGTCAACTGGCTATACTCAGATTCTGTTGCACCGCAAAAAAATCGCCTGCGCAAAGCTTCTGGGAGACACTACCACTGCAACATTCCTTGGGCAAAGTCATTGGGAGGCTTCTTCTTCCAACCATGTTTTTTCCTATGGGTTTGCCTTAATGTTTAATGGGCTGGGGAAGCCGTGCAAACGGTGTTGAAATAACGCATGGACTGTTGATGTTCCGACAACAGAGCATATATATATATATGTATATCTATAAAACGATTCAGACTAATGACTAACATGTGTATATATATATATATATATTTGTAACTATCTACTAATGATCCATTATTCTATTCCCACAAAACCAATCAGATTCCAAACCCCCGCATGTGCTTGTCTTTCAGATTGTGATCTTCCAAGCTGAAAATGCTGTGTCTGTGGAAGACACTCGTTGAGAACCATGTGAAGGCTAGCAAAATGCTGGATTACAACAATTAGTTTGCTCCCTTAGGGATCTTTGCAGGTTTGGCTGGGTTCATCCTGGCTAGAATTTGGTTTGGAGGACAAGTTTCGAACGTGGAATGGCTAGTGGAGCGAGGGCTCTGCTTTTTCTCATTTTGCTTGGATCAGTGGATGACCTTTCAGGTGCATGTTGGCCGTGGCCGCATTCATCTTCACAAACAGTTTCCCTCCAAGCTGAAAATGAATGATACCCTTGGTGGCAGCCCCAAAAACATGATTTGCCTTTCATTACCAAGACAAGGTGTGAAAACGTGGTACATATGGTACTATCATCTATCGCTCCTTGAGATCTTGAACATGGAGTAATTTTGCAAGTGGATCTCAAAGATGATCAAAATGACCGATTTACCCTCCTTGGGAACTATTGACATATCCCACCAATTGGGGAACCGGAAGGAAACTCATCGAAACCCAACTGGCCAACTGGATGGGATATGTTAGCTGGTTGGTTGGTTTCAACCGATCTCAAAAATGTTAGTCAAAATGGGTTCATCTTCCCGTGGGATCGGGGTGAAAATAAAAACATACAGTATTTGAAATCACCACCTTGTGATTCTAATCATGAGGAATTAACAAAGATTCCATGATATAAATCAAGTTGAATCAACCCATCTCAGGTAGGGATGAAAATAAAAACATATTTGACACCACCTCGACGTTCCACCAGCTAAACTGGACAGGGCTCCATTTCACCAGAGAGAACCCATAGGACGAGCGGCGAACCTGTACCTCCCAAACGACGAGTTTTTCAATGGTTTGGGGGTAGTGTTTGGTGAGTACCTTTGTATTGATGTTGCTGGGAAGATTTTGTATGATTCCTCAACCTGAATTAAGGGGAATTTGGGGGAATGCCCTTACTTAGCCACCTTTTAGGGTGACCAACCGGAGTTTTGGTAATTTGCCCAAATGCTTTTGTAACAATTTTGAAAGCGTAGATCAGTGTAGGTAGTGAGTTTTCTTTGTCAAACATTGCAATACTATGCTTTGGATACTAGTTCTCAAACATGTTTCAAAACTCTACCTAGAACTCTTGCACGATGAAATGGAAGAAATATATATAACCTCATATTGGGACTTAATGCAGTTATATGCAGTTCGAACGAGCTGTGGACATACATATAGATGTATAAACATAATATTACTACTATGAATTTTTACACATATACTACATGTATATATAGAAGCATAAATACTCTATGTATGTGTATATGTAAATATGCGGAACACCGCAAATCCCAGCTACCTGTACAACTAACCTTTTTTCCAGAGTCGCCACCGGATCAGCGAAATGCAGGCCTCTGAATCGGATGCGTGCACCTGACAGCGGCTGTCCACCCAAGGTACTCTGAAGAGATCACTTGCAAATTTTACAGCTGGTTGGTGGTTTCAACCCATTTGAAAAAAATAGTCAAATTAGATCATTTCCCCAAGTAAGGGTAAAAAATTCTAAAATTTTGAAACCAGCACCTAGTAACCTAGTACAGTCACCATGCTTCTGGGTAATTCCAAAACTTGAATCGAAATCATTTTGTTGGGGTTTTCCCTTGTTTAACCAAACCGTTGGGGTGAGCTGAGGTTGCTTTTCAGCACAAATGCTTCTCTCCTTCGAATTCCTGTGATTCATACTGTTGATGGAAGAAATCCTGCACCACCTGGGATGTATAAACCCTGCAAATACTGGGAAATTTACCATATCAACTGGTGCAGGATTTCTTCCATCAACAGTATCATCAATTCATATCATGTCATAGCTATCTCTCACTTCCAATCTGTCAGCTCTGTCAATTGTTTTCTGAAGGGAAGGAATCATTACTGGTTCGTGGTTTCAACCCATCCGAAAAATATGCTCGTCAAATTGGAAATCTTCCCCTAATAGGGGTGGAAAAAAAATCTTTGAAACCACAACCTATTTTTTATTTGGATTCCTTGGATTCAACCTTCTGCGAAGTCTGGTCAATGTGAAACTTCACGAGTCCTCGAAAATCCCATCTTGGTGACAGCCACAACTTCTGTTTGCCCATGAGTTTTCCACCCATTTTTCCTGGTAAATTTCCATCAACATTAGGTGGGATTTTCCAGCCAGCTTCCTGTTAGTTCCCCGGAGGGTTAGCAAATTCTTCCATCTTTCCATCATTTTCTGTCCCATTTTTCCCAAACAAGTGTTGTCAGAATCAACTTCCAGAAGCCTTTTGAATGCTGGAAGTCACCTATTTCACTACCTAAAACAGCAAGTTTACCTCTGAAAATATGGCCCTTTACACTTTACGACACCAAGAAGATAACTAACAATTATTCCAACCATCCCATTTTTCAGTGGCTAACAGCTAACATGCTGGTTTCAGGGAGAAAAAAATCCCCAGCAAATCAAACCTTCGCCGCCATTCGCCGGTTTCCCCAGGGTTGAATCCTCCACGTCTTTTCCCCCACGTCCACACCTGGTGGGTAGAGATGCAGTTCACCTTCACGGTCTGCGAATTTCCAACCTGCCAAAGGTTCACCAAATTGCGCAAGTCAGTGTTCTTAGGCCCCCCCTGTTGGAGCCTTTTAAGAGGGGATTGGGACCCAATAAATACCCACGTAATATAAGGTGTATATACATAGGGTTGATTTTTTAAGGGGCCCCAGTTTCAAGGGTACCACTATGTTTTCCCTATGATCTTTTTTTAATAGAAATGGCCCTTAGATAATAAGTACAAATAAATAAAAAAACGAGGATAAACTGTTTAAAATTATCTATATTCTAAGGATAAATTTGATAAATTGCATAACATATAGACCAAAATGGTACCAGCACATTATTTCAAGCACTTTCAAATGGCTTCGAGTTGTGGAGCATAAAAATCCTCCAAGTTAAAGGGTTTCAGTCTGCGTCAACAAGCAGTGACCAGGAGTTGAGGTGGAAGAGTCCGGGCTCCAAAACATTTTGATAGAGTGCACGATAGTTTGATATGATATGTAGACAAAAAATATATATATATATATAATATATATAAATATTATATACACGTACTTACATATACTTACATTGATTGAATGTTTCAGATCCTCAAAAAATTACCTACTTCCGCAATTGCTGCATTTTCTGCCCCTAGCTGCAAGCTGTCGCTGGCTCAGCGACTAGGACGGCAGCGTGACAGCGGATGAAACATAGTTACATAACTTAATTGTATGTAACTCGCCTTTTCCATAGCGAAACGTCAAGTCTTATCAGTGGACTATCTCCGTTTTTTTCTTTCCGGGTAATTAATCTGTTCACTAGTTGGTGCTTTCAACCCATTTGAAAAATATCAGTCAAATTGGATCATTTCCCCAGGTAGGGGTGAAAATAACAAATGTTTGAAAACACCACCCAGACCAGTTTTGAGATTCCCGTGATTCTTAGCAAAACACTTTTTTTCAACTAACAGAAGTTGTTGCATTCTGAACGCCACCTGGGAAGCTAAGGGCAACCCAAGAACTAGAAAAGGCCTTATTAAGGGACTTTGACTATATATTAACCATTGGTTTCCCTTGTGGGGTACCCTTAGATTCCCCACCAACAAATCCCATGTTGAAACGTTCTCGGCGACTGGGTCGAGTCCCCCGACGTGTACAGAAGAGTTCGTTGGGACACAACTGGCCCAACACAGGATGGCATGGAGGAGGAAATCCTTGGACCTTGGAGCTTGGAGGTGTTACATGGGGTGAGTTTGGGGCCCCTTTTTTCATGGCCGAAAATAAATGGATTTCCCTCCAGGGAACTAACATAGCTATAGTATTTACAAGGGAAACATGGTGGATTTTCATGGGCAAATTATATTAGTTTCATGGAGGGTACATCCCCAAATGCTCCGTAAGACTGGAATATCTTAGTTACATCTATCATAGATTTATTCCAAATGTATTCCATACATGTATCAAAGGGGCTTGGTAAGGGTAGAAAGCAACATTCTTGTGGAAGAAACGTTGGGAAAACGGGTGGGAACAACTGGTTAGTTGCAGGGATGACATGCTGTGGCAGAGAAGAAACGTCACCCATCCTCCTGAATCAAAAACACCTTGCCTTCCAGGAACCTGATGAACCACCTGGGATATATATATATATATTATAACTTTGGAAATAATGGGATAAACTGATAAACTATCAACTGGTTAGCCGGATTTTTTCCATCAACAGTATGGAAACATCTCTCATGATTCACAGTGCTCAAGCATATTTAACGCTTAAACAAAACCCTTCCCTAAACTTCACAGCCTTGGATTAAGGCTACAATAGCCGGTCTTGCTAAGGGCTTATCAACCATTGGTTTCCTTCAATAGGACATTATTACCAGGCCCTTATTTCTGGGGCGTACGTTAGGGGGGTGTAGGTTGACCAGCCATAAAACAATGCCGCCAAAGTGACATAGTCAATGACCTGCCATAATGCAGCTTTCCCAACTCCTTAGCCGCTACAAATCTTGCGCACAACATCTGGATAAAAATTGATGCCTGGTGATTCAAAGTGACCTTTTTGGGATGGTTAAGTGACCCTTTCAGGGGGTTAAGTGACCTCCAACTAGGTGATAAAAAGGGCGCTTTGAATCACCTGCTGGAATCATTTTCATCCATTTTCATCATGCATGTCCGTGTACACGAAAACAGGACTGGTGTCCACCACTAAAAAACAGACTTATATATCTTTTGTGATTGCCAAGGTTTCTTCCAATATTTTTTCTTGAACCCCACCTCATCTAAAGCTTGAGACATGCACTTACGCCTCCGTTCTGTTCACAGCTTCTGCAAAAAGTCCACAAGAGCTGGCAGTTAAGGAGTGAAAACGGAACACCCACCAAATACAACACATGCCATGTTCATGTTTGAGAGATCCCAATGCTTTTGAATAGCCAGACACATCCAAACTATACATCTCAATCATTAAAAAAGAAAACTGCAAAAAACTTTGAAAAAGCACCGGCATGGAAATGGACCTTCATGTACGCACCATTCATTTTTCGGTGGCCATCTTGTCTCTTTTTTCCTGGGCGTCTACAGCTATCATACCCTTAGGATCTCACCCTGTGAGAAATCTTAGAAGAAATTTGGCAAACTCACTGTCCATACACGGCACGTAATTTACCATATCAACTGGTGCCCAGATGTAGGGAATCAATGATTACCCTCTGGTGAACTAACATAGCTGGCTGGAATATCCCCATGTTTAATAGGATGAAAACATCTTCATTTCGGGTCCATTTTCCATTGCCATGTTAGTTTACTGGAAGGCGGAGGGTACCCTCCCTAAAACTAACATAGCCCCTGAAAATAGGCCATCTCAAAAGAAAATGTCATCTTCTAACCATCAATTTTCAGGGGCGAAAAAGTTAGTTTCTGGGAGGGTAAGTCGTCATTTTTTCTTTCAAACCCTTCCACAAGTTGTTTTACTAGTTGGTGGTTGCACCAACCCGTCTGAAAAATATGAGTCAAAATGGGATCATCTTCCCCAAAAATAGGGGTGAAAATGAAAAGTACTTGAAACCACCACCCAGTTGTTTGTGTTGCGGAGCCAGGAACTTGATGTGCCCGATGCCACACGCTCCAACGTGGTCCTGAACGCTTGGGGAGTTCCCTTCATGTGAAATCAATCCAGTCTGGTGCTTGGCAAGCAAACATGGGTGATTTGGGGTTGGAAAAGTTATGAAGTTTAAACTATTGTCACAATAAGGACAGTGATTTTCCACAAAATTAGGGCTGTTGGAGTTCGTGAATTGAATTAGGTTGGTTCTGCTTGGTTAAGAAAAAGGTTGGTGATGGTTGATTAAACTACAGTATGGTGGCTAGTGGTTGAGCCAAGTTTGGTGATCTAAGGTTGTCGATGGTCATTGATTAAGTTTACCTGGCACCCTTGTTCAGTCCCCAAATCAATCGGGTTCTTTGGACAATTTTCGTTTCGGTCCAAAACCCTGCCATCTCGGATGACATTTTTGGGATGGTTAAGTGACCCTAAGGTTAAGTGACCTCCAACTACACCCTGGAAAATTAACATGGAACCTACGATCTTCCAAACCTTCATCATTATGGTCCATGTTAATCTTCCACGGTGTAGGGGATCAAAAAGTCACGGCTTGAATCACCTGGCAATGGTTGCTGCAGCTCCCTCCGGTACTGGATACTTCCCTAACTACTGATACTCTAAAAACTAAATGGAGCAAACTGAGGAAGAGCCCATTTTTTAGCAATGACTTAAAAGGAAACTGTGATTTAGAATACTGGATAGTAATACTGGCATATGAATATATCTTTCGGATCATTGATCATTTTCAATCATAGGCTAGGTCAAATCCACAAATTTATATTTACAACAAACACTCATGTTGAGGTATATAATCTTCAAACAAATTCCCTGCAGATAGCGCTTTGTGGAGCTTTTTTTGGCGTTCCATTTTCGGTCGCCTAAAACACCCAACTCAACTCCAATAGCCTTTGTTGGGGATGGAATTCCAACCTGGCGCCCAGTATGTCCAGGTCACATCATGTGACCCCAACGTCTTCGCAAAGAAAACCATTGCAAATCCTTGGGCGCCCGGGGGGTGTTTTTTTTGGCACATTTAGAAATGGTCGCAGGTCACTTTCCAAGTGTTCAACATCTAGGTGTTGCCAAGTCACATGGGATCATCTTTTGATAAGAAAGTAATGAAGATTTCAACAACTTTGACTATACCCAGCGACGTACTGGACTGAAGTCAAAGGAAACCTGTATATACAAAGCAGGTGATGGTGTTTTCAACGTCCTTCAACAAGCATTTGAACTCTTTATATCAAAAATGGTCTAACTTCCCCAAGACAACCAACTTTTTTCCGTTCTTCAATATGGAGCCACCTGCCAACACACTTGACCTTTACTCTTGGGGTTGAAACCTCCAAAACAAGGCCCGAACTTCAAGCAAAACAAGGGCATCTATAGACAGCTGTTGGTCTCAGATTTTTGCAACACCAAACCAACCAACATCTTCCCATCCGTTGTTTTTGTGGTGCTCCTCGGGTGTACGTTGCATCGCGATCGTTGCATCAGGCATTCCTTGGGTTGGGAGATTATGAAGGGTGCAGGTTGGGGTGATAAATTTGTCTTCCAGAGTGGAAGTATTAGCAGCACTGCTTGAAAAAAATGACTTGGGGAAAATGAGCAAATAGGAAAATAAACATACCAATTTTTGGAAAGGAAGATTCTTCCCACAGCACTCGCTACAGGCTTCCAACCACATGTCATCCTTGAACTTGTTGCGGCTAGTTGCCTGAGGGGATCGAAACGGTTGGTCCTTCAGGCATGACATTCACTTCAAAGAGATTTGCTTGCTATTCCTATGGATCTTTGGGGGAATTGGATCCAAATTCAGCTTGAGCTTGCATATCTAGCTCATCTGATTTTTGTTGTGTTTTTGTCTGCAGGGGAAATTTCACTTTAAAATAACAGTTCGTTCAAAGGATATATCTCAAGGCGCCAAAGGGGTAAGGTTTGCACCTAGGTGGGCTCCAAGTCTAACAAGTCATGTTTAGATTCATAGACAACGGCCGTCCCAAAAAAAGCACCGAGGGGGACATGCTAAGCAGGTGAAAACCCAATGACCACTGCTCCACTGCAGATCGAATTTTAGTTGTGTCTTCTCTTTTTGTTGGAGCTTTGTCAAAAAATCCTTGATGATTTGGCGACCTGCCAGACCAACTGAACCAACATAGTTAAACAATGCAAAACAGGCTGTCCCGGCTCTTGCCCATCATTAGGCATCATGTCCAATCATCTGTGACCACCTTTCTTGTTGGTGGTTTCAACCCAATTGCAAAAAAATATGAGTCAAAATGGGTTCATCTTCCCCAAGGTTCGGGGTTTGGAACCACCACCTAGCTTTAATAGAAAAAAAACACACACATATGCCCCCCAACTTCACATACCCCCACACCCCACCCTAGTAACCCCCACCGGAGAAACCACACCAAGGAGCTTAACGGCCTCGCTGTGCTCCTCCGTTGGTCTGACAGAAAAGTTGCGCAGCACGCCGTTGCAGCACAAGGACCTGTGGATTCTGGTGGCGCAACTCCCATCCATGTATTGGTTTATCAAGCCCCCCTACGAAAACGCCACCGAACTTGGGAGTGGCTAGCCATCTACGAACTCACCATAGTGTAAAAAGATGTAAAAAGAACATAAGTTATGAATAACGTATATACACTGTAAAGCAATGTGCCAGTTGAGCAGGCCGCAGCCAAATTATATCAAATTATATCAGTTGTGAAATTTGTGACCGAATCCTCTCCATGACCCCAACAAAAAAAGCCATTTTTTGAAGTAACATTTCAAAAACTCCGCATTCTTCTGGTAGCCATGGGTGCTTTTCCCTCGTTTCCCCTTATCTTCCCAAGGGAATTCTGCACGAACCTGCACAGCTCTCCTTTGGCAGAGAAGCCGCAAAGGTGAAGGATGAACCGCGCATGCAAAGGATTGGCAAATTGCAAGGATGCCTCGGTCGAAGCCCTCGATGTTGGATGACACAAGTGACCAACTTTCCAAGGCCATACCAAGGTGCAGTCAAGCTACAGAGTCCCAAACACCTACATTGGGTGTCTCCTTCAAATGTGGACCTCCCATCCAGCTAAACCAAGGCGTCTTGGAAGACAATCCTGTAGGCATCGCACCCAGTACCTACCAGGAAATTCATCGCACATGTGGATATGAAATTGAAAACCCTAAGCAGTGATTTTTTGCACCTTTGCTACCATGGCTAAAAGCAGCCTTTGGACATCTCCAAAGTGAGCAACATGTTGCTGCATAAAAACAAACCTATTTTGGTGGTTTAGTCACATGATGTCACCAACATTCATCGGCTGAGTTCAGGTGTCTCCCATTATCTCCGGGTGGAAAACGCCATCTAACCGATGGCTGAACACAGGAGTCGTTAGGGAAACCGCAACTCGATACCATCCCGAAAACTAACATGGATGACAAAAATGATGGTTTGGAAGAGGTAACTCCCTTTAAAGATGACATGTTTTGGTATCTAACATTTATGTTAGATTTATGGGGTGCAAGCTTTCCAATTTGGCACCCTTTTTTTCCTACCGGAAAAAATATGGGACCCAAATCTGCCGGAGATTTGACGTGAAAAGCATTGAATTAATGATGGCAGCTATCTTGAGCCACTGCACAATTGAATTTCCAAGGCATAAACTTCAACAGCTTTCGAATGGCAAGACATTCACAACCCAGGAAGTCCTTGTAGACCAAAGTTTGTTTATTGGTAGGATCGCTAATACTTTGAATAGATCATCCTAAAGAAAAACCACACTTTCTTTGGTCTTGGACCTCCAGGGCAAAACACAATACTACTTACACTAACTCTTCCAAGAACATCCGTTACTTTCATGAATCATCATCTGATCCCCAAGCGGAACCGCGTGTTCCGGGTATGTCGACAGCGCCTGTGGCAACAGTTCTCGACGTTTCGCGAGTTCTTGACACAAGGCACTCTGATCCCAGAACGGCGCCTTCAGGGCGCAAAAACGTGCAACGAAATTGATTTATTGGTGGAACCATTGGAATCCAGAAGTCTTACAGTATACAAGGCAAATAGCAAAAGGATAATAGAGAACACATATGAAATCACATGATTCATATTTGATTTGACCTTCATCCGAAATTCTATCAGAATCCTCAAATCCGTCTTAAACTTTTCAACAAAATCTCAAATTCATGGAATCCCCAAAATGCCACCACCCCCAACACCCCCACGAAATGATCCCTTAAGTAAGGATCCCTTGGTTTTGACGCTTCAAAACCAGGCCTGATGGAACCGCGGATGTGAACCTTGCCATGCATCGGCCCAGAAGCTTCGCAACCACTCAGAGCTGGTCCGAGCAAAGAAAACGCCTGTTGTTTTTGGGGCGTGTTTTACACTAAAGGGAAGGCGTTGCAGAAAAATCGGTGGGAAAGCTTTTGTAACAAAAAGGTGTTGTATCAGGTAGCAATTGTTCACATCAACAAGAATAATCAATCTATTGTAATTAATCTATTGTTTGTTAGTGGAACATCTTAGATTCTTCTTATGATGTCAACTTTAGTTTGAAGATCATGAATCATCTAATAACATATTTGATTCTGCCAAACAATAAAATTGGCATATGTTTTGGCCCAAAAGTAGGCCCCACGTCCCACCTTCCGTCCACGTTTTTTACTGGTCATCTCTGCCTGTGTTGAGGCAGTCGGCCCAAGACATGTCTTCAGCCAGCACCAATGCCTTCCTGCTGGTTTGGGGCCCGGTGGTTTGGGATTCAAAACGGGATACTGTACCCCTAAGAAACAATCTCTTTCATAAGGGGATTTTAACCAATCAGGGAAACATCTACTAATCTACTCCCAAGAATCCCCATTCGGAGGGGATTTTAAGTCTCTCTCACCATGCAATTGAACATGTAGGAGGGTAGCTTCTTGTACAATCAGCTTTCACGTAAACAAAGGGGGCATGGATTAAAAAAACAGCACCGCACTTTTGATTTTAACTTACGGGCCAATCAGGTGTTAAAGCAAAAATGCCATGACTACCCGGCTTGTCTTCCAAACACCATTTTTCAGGGGTAAACTCACTGTTAAACTTCGGGGGTTTAACCAACCAAAACCCAAAACCATCCAAAACCCTACACATCACCCATGAAAAAGAAAGGAAAATGATCAACATCCAGAACATCCATGATTATATATGTTCCATATTTGAATCATCTTCAGGGGTTCAACGGTTTCACCAACCAACCACCCAAGCCGACTCAACCTCTCAAGATGTCCTGCGAAAAGGTCCTTCCACGTAGTGTTTCAATTCCTGTCCATGGTCTACCACCATAGCATCGCCATCGATCCAAACCTCGGGGAAAAGCGGCGAGTCGCCAGGGTTTTCGGGCTTCAGAAAAGATGTATCTTTTAACTTCCAAGCCTGGATATGTAGCTCACTGGATATGGAAATAAAACCATGGGTATATTCATGATTACTATGAACATGTATATATAAATATATGTTACATCATATAAGTATATACTTAGGATTGTATATAATAAATGGATTATTAAACAAACAAGGTACCCAAAATGATGATAAATTTCAAAGCCTCCCTTTTTGGTAAGAACATCAAAATCCACGGGCCTTCCAGTATCATCATTCACCAACTGAGTTGGCTGGGTTTTCAACAACAAAAAATATGACGGAAACCCCTCAAACTGGCGGCTTAACCCCCTGCAAATTAATCCGTTGGAAGATGAATTTTCCTTCTGGGGCGGCTATGGGCCTATTTTTGAGGGACTTTTGGCTGTGAGTTTTGGGGAGGGTATCGTTGCCCTTGCAATTTACACACCTTTCTGGACGAATCTTCCGTTTCATCCGCGGAATTGTCAAGGTGCCAAGTAGTCCACTGAGTCGAGGAGTTTCTTTTTGTCCTGCAAAAAAACGTGAGATGTAATCTGCTATATGCAAGGTGGGCCCCAAGCCTATGTTTTTGACTGGAGTCATGGGGCTTCTTTAAACGGCCGAAAATAAATGGAGAACCCTATAAATGGAGTTATAACCCTACTTATAACTAGTAGGGGCCCACCTTTTCGCAGCCACCTGTTCTGATCAAAACCCGGATCTTCAGTTCTTGATGAACAGGATGAGATTGTATGATTTGGGGATGTGGACACTTAGGGGGAAAGCTGGGGTACTCTTGGGAGAGTAGCCTAAGATCTAAGGATATGTGGGATATGATATAGTGCATATCTATATATGTAAATAAAAAACAAAAATATAAGAAGACTTGACGGGATATGAAAATTATGCTGTTTCATGGTGTTTTTGGCCAACTACTAACTTTCGCATTGATCGTCATCAGCTGCAATACCTTGGTATGGGAGCACCAAATGATGAGTATTTGACTGCAAGTGGAATTCAGATACACCCAAACCATAGCTATTAAGATCTGTTAAGCAAATGAAAACAGGAATACACATCACATCCCCATTTTTTCAAATGAAAAGGACACATTAGATTTTCTGTGATTTTCCAGCCAGGGCAAGTACTGCTCTTTTGCTTGCAGAAAAACATGTGAGAAAGTGTATATGTGTACACTGTATGTGTGGGTGTAGCAAGATGGTTACACACGTGTCCATATGCATCACAAGAACAAACCATATGACTGCAACAATGCAAGAGTATAAAATAATTACACCAATCATGATCCTATAGAAATGCTCTAATACATGCACATTCAATACAAAAAGTCAAGCAGGATATAGATATCCATGCAAAATATGGAAAACAAAACCATCTGTCAATATCTTTTTCAAGTACCTGGCTATTCTTGGTGCCCTTGATGGTTTAGATGGTGAAAAAAGTGACCCGTTCAAAGGTTGTTGGTGACCTCCAAATAATGGCATACAAAGATCACGGCTTGAATCACCTGGTAGTACCGGAAGGCCCCAACAACAAAATATCGAGGTTCGTAGCTGGCATCTTCAGTTGTTAAAAGCGACATCGAGTTAGTTAATCCCTCAGGAGGAAAACTGATGCATGGGTCATAAGTATTACACGCTTTGAAAGTATCACAATCCCTAGGCATCAATCGTCATGTTGTCAGAGATTGATGAAGGGGTGTCCTTCATAGACCTAAACGCTTTTTGTATGTTGGTTCCATGAAACCATTCTCAGTCTCGGTGAGCCAGGACCCCTGGCTGGGAATACAGCCGGCAACAGCCAAACCTACCTACAACGACTTTGAGGCTACAAGGGGTGTACGGGATGTTGGAGTTTCAGGAACCCCGGGACCAACACCCACTAGTATTTTTTGTTGTTCGTCTCAATACGACGTGTATGTATTCTACCAAATCTATACCTGGTGAAGTACGGTTAAACCTTGACGTAAGGTTTTGATAGAAGATCTTTAAGATCTTCCATTTTCCAAGCAATTTCTTCAGCTTCCGTTGTGATTTTCATTAACTGGTTGTTGTATGAAAGTCCTCAACTTCCCACGGCCATATACCACTTTCTCACGCCCCCGACCTCAATACTCAACCAACGAGCAAAAATGTCACAAGACGCCCTGGAGCAGCGTTCCGGGGTGAAGAGCCAGGAGAAAAGAACCTGGCAAGAAAAGGGGGTGTAGTTGTTTGACTATTGGGATTCAACAAAAGCTTTGGAAGGACACACCCCTGAGTCGATTAACAAGGAACATGTCCTCACGGAGGTTTGGAAGACCGATCATATTCCGACTTTCTTTTTCATGGGTGATTTCTAGGTTCCAGCCGCTAATCTTGCGGGGGGTACTTTTTTTTGTATCAAGTTTCTGTTGTTTTTTTCGTTGGGAATCCTTTTTTACAAAAACAAATTGCCGGGTTGACAACTGCCAAGCCAGAATTACCCTTTGGTAAACTAATATAACCATGTAATACCTTGGGGGGAAGTTTAGTTTGTTTTCCAAAACTGTTTGTTTTCCAACAGCTGCCATGAACTCGAATATCGCAAATTTATGCAAATTTCCGATTTGATCAACAGCTTGGATGACAAAATTGCGGCTTGTGATCTTAATCATCTCACAATGTGAATCTTTCCTTGGGAGGGATATATAATAGAAATTTCGAGTTTATATTACAATATATATTGACATTAACCCTTCCTTTTTAACAACACTAAATGCTGTGAAAATAAGCACTTCATTATCGCTTTATATTTGCAGAACTTCCCCCCTCAACGAATCTGAAGAAAGGTCAAGCTGCGACTTTGGCCCATGCATAGTGTCGTCCTTCGCAAATGCTGTCCTAAAATTCCCACGGGGACTGTTGATGGTTCAGAAATCCAGCGTTCACCAGTTGAGGTTGGTAGTTTTTCCCATCATTTACACATTTAAAAAAAATAAAAGGTAGTGCAGGATTTCTTTCATCAACAGGATGAAAACAGCCCGTTCGAGGAAAAAAACAGGTTGCTAATCCATCTGTGAGGAGCGTTTTGTTTGCCAATGGAGTAAGAATCTAGAAAACTGAAATAAATACCAAATAATAATAGTTGATGCTAGTTGTACAGTATTTGGGGTCTACAAGGCACTTAACTAATTTGGATAAACAATAATTGAACAAAGGAGTATTCCGAATGATTTTTTTGGGAATACATATTATTCTGAGCCTAGATTCCAAGAAATCTCCAACAGGACCCACTGAATGGACCCCGAAAAAACCTGAGTATCTAATAGCTCGATCGCAACTTGCTTGGGTTCCGTTGGTAAGGTCCCATTCAATTTTGGTTGGATAAATGGCTTCCATGAAGTGGCTTTGAATCATTTGGGATTCTCCTCCCCAGCTTTTTTATCTGGTTGGTGGTTTCAACCCATTTCAAACATAGTAGTCAAATTGGATCATTTCCCCAAGTAGGGGGTGAAAATAATCGATATTTGAAACCACCACCATTTTTATATATTTTTGTTCATCTCTCTGACTCTGAGTGGCCATTTGCCGGACTCTTGCCAGGCATTTTTCACATATGTGAACCTGTCGAACAACCTGCCCTGAGGTGGTTTCTCATGTTAACTGAAATATGAAATATGTATGTTTCTTAATTGTTTCTTATATATGTATCTCAAAAAAATACGCAATTGTGGGTGTCAGATTGTGTCAATGCATACTATTTTTTTCAATCCCAATACTAGAGTAGTGGCAAAACACTTCCAAACATGTCAAACAATAGGGTGATCACAACTAGGACGCCTGAATTGTAGATCCACAACCACCTTGGACTACTCCAAATAATATGAACTTGGACCATCGAGGAATTTATGCTGCCCATCTTCACCCCCGAAAACTAACGGCTGGAACCTGAAAATGTCCCTGTTGCAAAGGAAAATAAGCTTCCAATTTCTCCAATTTTTGGGGTTCCGTTCGCCGTTAGTTTTCGTGTTTTTTTTCAAACTTTCCGTTTTTTGGGGATCCGTTTTACGGCATCCCAAAATCACCAAACTGTCTGGGCCATGTTTCCATCTCTTCCTTTCGGAGAATACAAGGCAGGAACGCATGGCCCCATCGCAGGCAGTACTGCTCATTGACTGCAGCCTCAGTGAAAGCTGTGAGGGGCTCCATTTGTCCCCCTGGTAAAAATGGTAAAAAAAAGTTGAATCTCTTTATGTCATGGCTTTCTGGGTACGTTTGGGGAGGTAGGTTGACTAGCCAGGGGAGGTTGACTACAGCCATTGTTTTTTTGTGATTTCGTTGCAAAACACGGGTGGTTTCAAACATTTTTGAATCAACTTGAGGGCCGGATCCAATGTATGGTGGTTCAACCACCAACCTTTGGAAAAAGAGCTTTGGGAGTTTCCCTAACAAAAAAAAGGCATGGGATGTACCCTATCTTTGTGGCTTCCATTTGGCAGCGACACATAACTGTGAAAAGTCAATGCATACTTGGAACCTACTCTCTTTGAAAACTAAGAAAGAAACCTTAGAAATCATCCTTTTTTTCCAGGGCATATAGAGGGTTTGCCCACAAAGAGAGGCAGAAAATGAACGACTTTCAAAAGGGAAATATGTAATCCTTTGAAACGGGAAATAATCTTCCAAACCTCCATCTTGATGTGTTTTTTGAGTGGAGGGTATGACGTCTGAGCAATGTACGCTTTGTGAACCTTGCAGTTCACTGTCTCCACCCTTTATCCTAAGACTGAAAAACTGCCCAAGACCCACAGAAAATGAAAACAAAACTGCTGAAAAACCGGTCAAACCCATAAACCACCTACAATATACGCACATAGAAAAACAAGCCCAATACGGCAACGTGACAAACATATTCAAAAAATGAAGTGCCAAACAAACTCACACAAACAGCAATTCATCATGATTTACTGATACAGTTAAACGATCCAACAATTTGTTGAGCACCTGAGCCTTTCAGCCTGAAAACCTGCCTCAAAACGGTCAAATCCTTGGGTTTTTTTCTGCAAATCTTCACCTTCCTCAACCTTTTTTCGGATCAGGTTGGAAGCAAGCAACGCATTGAAATCCCACGTCATAATTTGTATCAAAGTTGGTCACCACAGCAAAGGTGGGTCCAGTGGCCATGGGTCCCGGGCAACCATGGCAGACCAACAAAAACTTTTCCCCCGGCCCCCGGGGACGAAATCCCTGGAAGGAAGTTCCGACACAAAACGAACTTTTTGTTGTTTTTGTTGCTAAGTGAGGTGGGTTTTAGGGTTTTGGCCAATTCTGAGATGTCATGTTGTGCGGAATTCCAGGGGCTTGGTGTTTTGATAAGTTTCACGATTCCCTGCATGTTTCTGATAGATGAAGTTCTAGAACATAAATATGGCCTTCTTAAGAAAGGAAATCCATTTTTCAAAGTTGGTTCTGTATCTCAGCTGCACATTTTAACAGGGTTGATTATAGTTATAGGTGAATAGGTGTTCTACTCATTTCCCATATGAAGGGCTGTAAGTTGTAACCCTAGAATGTGCAGCTCAGGTCTTCCATATCTGGAAAAGAACCTCGACTTTTCAGGCGTTTCGATCCGGCAAGCCTGGGAGGGTCATGATATCTGCCCGACTCAACAAACATAACACCATCATCATCCACACAAGGAAACTCATTTAAAACGTTCCATGGGTCCGTGGGCTTTCTGAGAATAACTTTGGAGAATTTCATCACATCTTATGATATCTTCTTACCATCTCATCAAATCTCAATAGATTGCATATCTCATCTCCAAATCATAGCAATGGACATCCACGAACACTGGCCCAGTTAAACCTTCACATCCTTGGATCCTCTATCTGATATATCAAAATGTCGATCACCTCGACAAAAATCATTGTCAAATTGTAAGACACCTCCAATGAATATCAAATGATGATATCAATAAGTATATATATAAACATCTGTTGGCATCAGTTCTTTTTTATTTGGAGGATGTCCTCCTTGATGACAAGCAAACACCCTGCTACCATCCGAACAAAAAACACAAGGCTTTCAAAAAGGGACGTCCGGTCGAGACCCAACACTTTCCCCGTTTCTGCTTGATTCATCAGGATGGATACTGTACCCCATATGCTCCATGTATGCTATATTTGCCTAGATTCACCATAAATTTAAGCCAAATGTAGGCAAATATAGCATACATGGAGCATCTGGGTACTGATTCATTGCGGGCATTATGAAAAGGTACCTTTTTAAAGCCCTTTCACAAAGATTTGGAGTTTCTCAATTCGCGACACATGTCAGGGCGAATTTCCTTTGCCTCCCCATAATCTCAACTCCCGCAACCCACTACACGTTGTTGCATCTCAAACTTCTAAACGAAAATATCCGTTCCCCAAAGCCCAAAGCCCATAGGATCCATGCATGGTATATATGTATATGTACCTGAACTTCGTTGATTTTGTATGGTACATGTAGGTAAATCTACCATACATGGATCCTATGGCAAGGTGGGGGATAAGGTTGTTCGCACCCAATCCTCGGACGTGGACGCTTGCTGAAGAAAGAGACCTTTTCAAACGTGTCAGGGAATCCCGGGGCACAAGGGCATCCCATGGGTTGCTGTTGGGAATGGAAAGTTGTTGGAGCTCAACAAGAGCGTCAATGATATGTAAAATGATGGATATACACATATACATCCTGCCTGCAGTTCATGCATATAATATATATATATATATTAATCCCAAGTTTAAAAAAAACACATGCAAATTCAAAGGATTTTTTGGTGACCAAATAAGGCAGTCAAAACCCCCAAGTTTGAAAGCACGCTGATTTTTTGGTTGAAACAAAGAAAGGTTCTACTGCTGGTGGGCTAACAGTTATAAGTAGGGTAAAAACTCCACTTACTTATAGGGGTAATAACACCAGTCACACATGTATAAGGCGATTTATAGGGGTCACAACTCCATTTATAACTAGTAGGGCCCGCCTTGTAAGAGGTCAATGAGTCTTACACCCCATTGGAACATCCATTGACCAAAACCACACGCACGCTCCCGACGAAACGGAACGTGGTGAGTGTCACGCCATTTTTGCCGGACTCTATTGACCGAAATGGTGTAGGATCACCATGGATTCTCTACGTGTCACTGATGACACTTCAGAGTATCATTTATTGGTCACCATTCTACGCACCATCCATGTATGGTATATTTACCTACAGTACATTTACCATAGAAATCAACCAAATGCAGGTATATATTTATATATACCATAATCACATGGATGGTATGGGATTTTACGCACTAAAATTCACCTGATGAATTTTCGTTCATTTTGGGATCGATGAAAAAACTTCACTGAAGAACTACAGCATTTACGCCCTGGAAGATTAACATGGAACCTACAAATCATCCATTTAGAAAGAACAATGATCTTCCAAGCCTCTATGATTATGTTCCATTTTAATATTCAGGGGTGTATCGAAACCTTTTTGAAGGCGGCTTCAAAATTAAGATGGAAGGTTAACGTGGTGTATCCAGGGGCTCTCGCACGTGTGAAGTGGCACTAAAATCACCAGAAACTGCTACTTTTTCAGACAAGCTGCATATTGTGATTTGTATTGGGCGTTTCAAATGAACATCAGGACTTTTGGGGGGGGACACAGCTTACAATGTGGAATCTCAAGTCTGCAAACAATGGAATGAATTAATCACTCATGCTGTTTTTGAAACACCCTCATTGAAACATCTGTACAACGGTCAAATTTGACTTCAAGCAACGACGGCGAGCGCAAATTGTATCACTCAAACATCTTCCTGTGGCTCTTGCACAGGATAAACACGTCCTGCCTCACAAGCAGATCCCTGGTGGCATTGCCCAAGACTTGCGACCTATCCAAAATCAGAGACAAATGACAAATGGTTTGAAGGCCCTGAAGTTTCCCTTCTTCAGCTAATGGTTAACGGTTAATTGTTGTTTTGGGTCCCGGTGGTTTGGATTCCTGGGATCCCTTTATGAAAGGGATTGTTACGTAGGGGCACCCGATTCGAATCCCAAACCACCAATTAACCATCATTACCCTCCAGGGAATTAACGTATCCCACCTTGGGAAAAGGAAAATCATCTTCAAAATGCCATTTTGGGGGGATATGTTAGTTCCCTGGAGGGTAGTTGACTTGTAATGTTTAAGGATAATTCCATTCGATTCAGGTAAGGGTGACTATAATCAACAAATCTTTGAGGATGGGAATCCAAGGGTACCCCAACCAATGCCGCCCCCACATTGTCCCTTAGTTCGTGGAAGTTTCAGACGTTGGGTGTGTGTGTCATAAATTCCCAAAGATTTTAAGGCTCTTTGACTTGGAAACAACAGATATGTATCATTTCAAATTAGCTCTATAAGGAAAAAACATTCAAATTTTCACTATTTGTATCTATTTGATAAGCTTGCCGTTCCACCGCAAGAAAGTGAACGAGTTGAAGGAAAGTCAAATGGCAAAATTAAGTGAATGAAGATCGTGCGATGAGGCTTCGCCTAAGCTTTCAGCACATTTGATGAACACATAATATCAACATCCATCACCATGACAAACAAGAGTGAAATGTAGACACCAAATTTGTAAATGACTGCGACGATGATGATGATGATTATTATTATGATGATGATAATGATGATTGTTCTGTTGATGATGAGGAGGACAACGGCGATGATTCCGACGACAACGATGACGACGACAGGGAGGAGACACAGATACTGGGATTCTGATGTGATGAACAAAGTCATGAGGGATGATGTTCGGGCATTGTTCAATGATAGTTGCCGGATAGCCGAGCACACAAATCAACAAATAAGATGAAACACCTGCTGGTCTATACAATTGGAAAGAAGTGTGATAACTGATTACTGGAAGCAGGCTGACTGGCAAATGGAAAGAAGATCAAACAATGACAAAACATGCTCACAATTCCCAAAGAAATACCGACATCCGATATATGAATATTGGCTGTCCAACTATAATGAATGATGCATGAGTGATGGATGATTCTGTCACAAACAACTGAAACGTGACAAACACTACGGAATGAGTCACATACCAGGACTACACACGATGTTTGATATACTGAAAAATATGCGGGAAACGAAATGTGACTATTGACCCGGTGAATTGGAGCAATACCCTGAAAATAACTGAAACACATTCATTTTGGATGGCTTTCCCCTACTGAAGCTACCTTTTGGGGTGATGTCAGCCAGACCAGTGCACCTATGGTAGGCTATGGCATGAGCTGCTCTGAGGCCTCCTGATTTGCATCAGCATCGTGGTTACATGGGGCCCCGTCAGCAGTGAGAAATGGCGCAGTTATAACTTATTCTAACCCCTATCCATGGGGTAACTAGGGTTATAACCCTACTTATGAGGGTTCATATAACTGGTAGGGGGCGCATCTTGAAACCCCCGTTTTACCAACACCAACCGCAATGTGGGATACTTTTTCCTTGCAAAGAAGTTTTGTCGACGATGATCATGATATTTCTGCGACTGCCAAAAGCTCATCGACTTTAGTTGGGGTGGAAATACACCAAGTGAGCCACGAAAAAAGCCTCCTGCTTTCCATTATACTGGTTGTTTCATAGGGATCCTTATAAGGGTTTAGTGTAATCAGTAATCCCTATAAAACTGGATAGGATTTCATCCCCCGTATACCCTAAACAACCAGGGGCCCTTTTTCATTGCTCAAGTAACTTCCGAAATCACTTTGGCCGTTGAATCTTGGGGACGTAAAAAACGACCTATAGTTTGCACACAGTGTTTTTTTCACTTACCAATTTGTTTGCATCTACATAATATTGTCTAATGACGCCTAATGATTAACATGATGATGCTTGATTCCCGGGGTGACACCTTCAAAACATTGAAAAACAAAACCATTCATTTTCACGGCAACAGCTTACTCAATTTCACCAGCAATACCATCTCTTTCAACATGTGCCCTGGGGGTCAAAAAACGTTTAAAAAATAAGGATTTGGAAAAGACCATTATTTCAGTAGGGATGTACAATCAACGATCCCAGGGTAGACTTTTTTTTAAATGGTCAATTTAATGGTCTTTAACTTCCAGGGGTGCAACATCTTTCGAAAAAACAACGCATCATTTTTTTCAACAATTTCATTTCTCACCATTTTTCACATGCTATTTGTTTTGTTGTTCACATTTCACACCGTCACACCCCATCTTCCTTGAAGCATTCAGAGCGCACATCTGCTGCAAAGATCTGATTTCCCGCTGCTGCTTGGTAGGATGCAAAGCAAGCTACTGAGCCCTTAGGCCATGGTGGCAACATCGGGGAGTGTGCCAAGGCCCCGTGTTGAAACAAGAGACACCCTTCAGGTTGGCTATTCAAAATAAATTATATATTTGAAAAAAAAAATGTGGAAGAAACGCATTTAAAACAAAAAACAGCACCTTGTTTTCGTTCATTGTTGTGTGTGTATGCTGTGTGCGATATGGTTTAGATTTGTCTTTTTCGGAGAGGTGTCCGATGGTATTTTCGAAGTCTTTGGAAATGTTTTTTTAGGAAAATAAATGATCCTTGAAAACGAGGTGTTACCCTCCCTGAAACCAACAATTTTCGCATCTGAAAATGGATGGTTGGAAGACGATCGGCATTCGTTTTCAATTTCGGGATGGCTATTCTTGGCAGGTGCCATGTTAGTTTCATGGAGGGTAAACTTTAACCCTAACCTATCCTGCTATCCTTCAGTACATTAACCCCTGATCTCTTGGGTCAGGTTGAAAGATGCACGTTGGAGTTCAAGGGCCTTCATCCCGCCGTTTGCTCCCCACCAGCTGAACCCCCCACCCCCCGTTTTGACCAGCATTGACCCAACCACAGAAAACTTAAAAAAATGGGGGGGTCAAAAGGTTCACCTTCAGCATTCTATGAGAGGCCTTCTGATCCTCAAATTGCTCGAAATGTTTTCGAAAAAATACATCAGAAAACCATGATAAAACCATGTAAATAACACAAGTACTGCACGCACTTCACCATCCTGAAGTGTTGGGGCGGCCCAAGTGGTGTTTTTAAGAGCCCAAAGGATCAACTCCAACGGATGAGGAATTTCCAAGTTTGCCATGTACTTTTTGAAAAAAACTTCCAAGTTAGAGGCGTGGCGGTGTGGAGTAATAAAACGCCCCAAGTTTACTAGGCTTCCTCCTCTTAGATGACTTGGTTTCAAGAAATGAACATCCACTATGTAAACTTGATGATTCTATGATTCCCCGAATGAGTTTGACAAAAGTGTATTTGGTTCAAGCTGGTTAAAAGATTGCGCAAGTCAAATTGGATCATTTCCCCAATTTTGGCAGCAAAAATCAACAATCTTTGAAACCAACAGCTACTGCTGTGTTTTCGTTGCTAAGCTCTGGACTGCTCCTACTTCCTGTGCCACACAGCCTGCCTGCCAGTGGGATGCTTGGCATGAACAACAAACGATTTTTTCAAAACTGCATAAGTTCTGCCATAAGAGTTAAAGAATTGAATGGATATAATACACGGAACAAGAGCTTGCCAAGAAGAAGTGGACTTGGTTGTGTCTGGTTTCCAAATGTCCATCTGAAAAACTCCAGTTTTTTGGAACGTCAGATCCCGGTGATCCTTGAAGTATTTCGGTGAGAAAAATATCAAAGAGGAAGAAGTTTCGTCTTGTAAAAATACCCCCCCGGAAACTACACTCCCTTGGGCCATGCCGGTCGAGGGATATGGCCATTAAGAAATTATTGAAATTATTTGTGTACCTGATGAATGATTATAAATCAGTAATGTTTCCATGATCTCGGCCGCTTTTTATTTGGCAAATCACCATCATCCGTCTCGACATCATCGTGAGAAGTTGGATTGCAGTACCTCGAAGCCAATCTATCAATATAGCTGGACTAAATAAAAATCGCCGGACTCTCCAATAGAATTTGCATCTATATACTTCATGTTCCAGCCTGCTATCTTTAAGCTTTTTAGCTCCAAGAACTATGGGGCTGTTTATACCAGTACTGCACCTCCAAACAAGCGCAAACGTCATTCTGCGTCGCGGAGCAAATTCGGGAGAGATCCTGACCCGCCAAAACAAGCGGAGAACTTGAATCTGACAGATTCAACTGACAGGTATGTATAATTCAATTGTGTTTTCAGTAAACTTGGACCCTAAATGTTCGAAGGAAAAGGAAGGAGCCTTATAATGTACTCTTCCTTCCCTTGAATATGTCGGTGATTCAAGTGAAGGTAAAGGAACGGGGAACCCATGTTCCATGGAACAAAACGATTAGGGAGGAAAAGCAATCTCAAATACCAAACATAACTAGTTGGTGGTTTCAACCCATCTGAAAAATATTAGTCAAATTGGATCATTACCCCAGATAGGGATGAAAACAAATATTTGAAACCACAACCTAGATAACAGTTTGAATCCGTTTCTCACAAAACGTTTTTCTGGGTAACCTACTTCAAATTCAAGGCGCTTCATTTTCTAGTTGGTGGTTTTTCACCAACCCATTTCACAAAAAACATGCGCAAGTCAAACTAGTGTCAAATTGGATCATGAAACCCCAAGGATCGGGGTGAAAATTCAAAAAATATTTGAGCCACGAAAAAAACCCTCTTACTTTCCATTAAAATCCTGGTTGTTTAATAGGGATCCTTATTTCATTGTTTTTTTAAACCCCCACATAAATGGGTAGGATTTCATCCGATATAAGTCCCTAAACAACCAGTTGATTTTTTTGCTCATTTGAGACCACCACCCAATTTCCCTTATACCTTGGCTATTGACCACCAATGGACGTGGTTTTTTGAAAACCTATCCGCCATGCGTAAAAACGGAGAACACAAGTCAAGACCTGAACTATCTTTCCAGCATAATGCTGGGAAAGGTTTAAAGGGATGTCATGGGATTTCCATGAGGTTCCCAATGTTGGGCTCTAATGTTTACTGTAATCATCTATAGTCAAGGGTAGAATCTATAATCCCCTACAACCAACCACCAACCAGGCGTTTAGTTCTTCATTGCTTAATCACAAATAGTGCGATTACATAATCCAATGTTTCCGGATGCTTACTAGTCATTGCCCATTAGTAGGTCCGAAAGGTGTTGTTCCTATGGAATGTTTAATCATCAAATGTATTCAATGAAAAAAAACATGCAGAAACTGCAAAGGCTTCACCTGCAAACACAAGTCATCAAAAAACAAAAAAACAGTAAAAAAAATCCATATATCTTCTTTCTGAATCCATCCGGTGATCCAAATTAAAAACGAAGAAAGCCTGTTTTTTTATTATGTTCATCCCCAACATATGGGTGTTTCCAAAAATAATGATATCCCCAAATCATCCATTTGTTCATAGGGTTTTCCATTATTTTCACCATCCATTTTGAGGGGTTTTACCCCTATTTTTGGTTCAACACCCATATCCCTACTGTGTTCAACCAGGGATTTTCATAGATGGCATGATTTGATGGGGCTCCTGGTGGCTCTTCCACTGGTCACAACTATGAAAGAAAGGTCTGTCACCTGTCGCTGCCAAGGGTCATGGGTTGACCCCCCAAAAAAAAATCAAAATGGGTTGCTTCGTTAGGCATAGATGAACACATAAAGATAATATAGTGATATACAGTATATATGGTAGCATATTAAATGATGAAATTGATTCTTGGTTTGGTGGAGATAGGTCGTTTTCAAACCATTTTTTGTCAAGCAATGCTTGTGCTGTAGAATGAATTGACTTTGGATTTGTCACGGCATCCCGATAAGATACGCAACTCGAAGATGCAAGTAAAGCACAAAACAACTGCAAACAAAAACCTGGAAGTTGGGTTCCAAACCTTCGGGTTTGTTTTGCTTGGATTGAATGTTATTTTGATGGAATTCTTAGGCCAACTTCGGAGACTCGAGAGCCACGTGACCAAATGGTAGCCGTAGTAGCCGGGTAGCTGGGGTGTCTTTGAGCTTCTGTTGATGGCACCACCAGGGTTATATAAAACCCTGTAAATAATGGGACATTGTCCATATCAACTGGTGCAGGATCTCAGCCATCAACAGTTCCACTCAAACAATTGAGTGTCCCTAGCTTCCACCCTGTGACATCTGCGACGTCTTGCTCTGGAGTTCTCAGTTTTCAAAAAACTTCTGGCTCATCTTGCATGTCTAAGGCAATCCTTAAGCAAGGCATAAAAAGGCATAAACATGAATACCCCCTGAAAATTTGGAACCCCAAAATGGAGGTTTGGAAGATGACTTTCCTTTCAAACCCGGTGATTTTTAGACTCCATGTTAATTTTCAGGGGCGTAGATCCATTCCTGTTCCTTCCCCCAACAACCTGTAGTTGAATCCAATGTCAATCATACCTCACACCTACCCCCCACAGAGTAACAGTTTAACAGTCACCACTAGGATTGTTACATTTTCAGTAGGGAATCCCAACCTAAACCTTCATTTGTGACTGGCATCCTGGGTTTGGGGTAGACCGAAGGGGCCATGTTAGTTTGAGATTATATCCTCTAACTAACAACCCCAAATGAGATTTTGTTACTACTTGGAGTGATCCTCCCAGGATTTGGATACATCGGGGAATCCCTCAAAATCACCATACATTTGCATTGTTTGATGATCCCCTCTAAATGGGTTTCACAAATTGGTGGTTGAACCAACCGCCATTTGAAAAAAAAAGATTTTGTCAAAATGGGTTCATCTTCCCTTTTTTTTGGGGGGGGGGGTGCAAATAAAACATATGTAAAACCACCATCTACACCCCGGAAAACTAACATGACAATGGAAAACCAAGCCTTTGAAGATGTATCTCCTATCAAAAATTGTGATTTTCCATTGTCATGTTAGTTTTCGGGGAGGTAGGTAATTTAATGACCCCTGTTAAAAACCCATGGTAATCATACCCTTCGCTTTCCATTCTCCACGTCTCCTCAAAAATGAATGGGGCCCACCGGCCCACCTTGTAAGGCCATGAGACAGGTGTCTTTGGAGCAGCATTCGGAACCAAACCTTTTGGAAGGGCTAAAAAGTCACCACATCACCATGTTTGGGGAGGAGAAAAATTGGAGTGTTCCTTAAGAAAACCATGTCCTACTTGATCATGAATCAACGTAATCTACATTCATCTACTATGATTTGTTACTTATCTCCCACAACCCGCTAAGACCTCACACCTCCCTCCCAACACTTCCCACCACCATTCCGAACAACAAAAAAACATGAGGAGAAAAAAACACAACTTTTCGCCCAGCTGCCATTGAGGAGAAAAAAACACAACTTTTCGCCCAGCTGCCATCCAAAGCAGCCGCTTCGGAAGCATTCTTGACAGGAGGTAATCTCTTCACACACCGGCCGTGATGGTTCATCTGCCAAGCATGGCATCATCATCACCAACAGTGTAACGCCCGTAACTGCGGGGGTCGCCATCGCCAAGCCCGCCAGGCCCCCGAAAAATCCTACCTCAAACAGGTTTTTAGATTCCACCCTTGAAGGTTGCAAACAAAACAACAAAACCATCCCATTTTAACCAAGGATTTGAAGGATTGAAGGATTACCTGATGCTCAAGTGCTATTGGTTGGTAACTGTTGTTGTCTTTTGCCGAAGGTCCAATTTTTATAAATGGAATCCTATTGCTTTGCTGAAATCCTTGAGCCACAATTTGCAGATCTCTGGGAGATATATAAATGTTTTTAATCGACCTTGGAAAATCAAAACCATTCCAATTTTTTGGAAAGAGTTTCATAGTTTCTATGAGTTGTCAGGGAATGTTACTTGTAAATACTTGTTAAGGTTTCTTGCAGAATCCTTGGTTGAACTTCCTCCTGAAAAACAAAAAAAAGATGCAAGGATGCTAAACTGGGATCCCACGATTAACACCTTGGGATGCTGCATTTTGACTTCCAAGGCTCCCATGTACATCACAGAGTTGATAGCTGTTTGTTGTTGCTGCTGGTGGCGGTGGGGGCTGTGGTAGTTGTCTTGCTGGTGGTGGCTGTCAGCGGTGTTAAGCTTTTCTGGATGAGGCCGCCTACTCTATCTCTATAAGAACAAAGTTAGTACACAACATATTTCTGGAACAAATTCGTCCGACATAGACATGCGCAACACCTCAAAAGATCCAACAAATTGTAGATTTCTTCCGAATTCTTGCAACACTGTGGGGGGGGGGGGCGGTTCACAGTGACTCATGTTACACTTACAAAAAACGGGCAACGACCCCTCGATGTTTCCCGTTTTTTCGTTGGGCTCCACACTGAGGAAAGCGCGGCCTCACAAATGTGACAAAAAACTCATGATCCAATTGCAATGAATTCTAGAATCCATTTCTGGTTGGTGGTTTAAACCCATTTGAAAAATATTAGTCAAATTGGAAATCTTCCCCAAATAAGCCCAAATAGGGGTGAAAATAAAAAATATTTGAAACCACCACCTAGATTTATATACTTACCCTGACCGAAAACAAACATGTCCCCTGAAAAGGGACCGTTTTAAAAGGAAAAAAATATCTTCCAACCATCAATTTTAAGGGGAGGTAAAAAGTAGATGGCACAGTTCCTATGTATTGGTTTATCTATATCGGCCCTTTACAAACTTACCTTGTCACTGCTGTGCCATCTATTTTGACTCGAGGGTATATACTTACAATACTTGCATATTTACTCATGTCCACAATTTAAGCAGAGTTGTGATACAGAATCGAAATGACTTGATCTACAGTGGAAGCAGGTGTAACAAAAACTGAGATTGTCGTGTTAAAGACCACCTTTGCAAAGCATGTATAACGCTAAACAGCTCATAACCATCTCGTTACACCCCAACTCCAACACCCGCCGCGATCGTTCGCCTCCTTCCCCCCGATTGTTGAAAATCACAGCCTTCAGCCACGAGGCTGTTGTGTGCTGCAGCAGGAAGTTGGGTTCAAAATGTTTTTTGTTTTCAGTAACCCTAGTCTTCCACATACATCCTCCAGGTGTTTTAGGTATGTTTCTTGATGTTTCTTGTGGTCCAAATACCTCCAACCCCAAGGTGTTTGGAAGCCTAGGGTAAGATGTACATGGAAAAGGTCAGCTTAGGGAGGGTGAAATTTGAACATTTGTACATGGACACTTGTTAAACAAGGGGCTTTTGAACAAGTATTCTGAATCAAACATTATGGGGATGGGGTGGTAAATGTTTTTTTGTGGGTGCTACATACATAGCACGTTAGTCTTGAAGGGCAACTTTAGCTCAAAAGACCTGACATGACATCCCACATTCAATAGGGAATCCTTATATTGGGTATACAAACCCTACTATTGGGTATGAAAACCCTACTATTGGGTTGATGACCATCCCCTATTCTATGGAAACCATGGGAGTTCAGACCCCAGCGCATATCAAACAACAGCCAGCTCAATAACAAACATCATCAAAAACCGGTGATGGCTCGAAATTGTTCTTTATTTTTCCACCCAAAAAAAAGGACGAGGAACATTCATACACCCCAGAAACTTAAGATAGATACCACAAATGGCCATATTTTAAAGAAGTCCACCTTTTCATTACCTTTTCCAAGCCATCATTTTGGGTATCCATGTCAGTTTTCGGGGATGTATCCATCCAACTACAGTATTAGTTCCCAGTGGAAAAACTCTTGAGTATCTTGAGTGGACTCAACTGCTCGGATGTTTTTAATGCACCTGGTGCAGAAAAAAACTACTGATATCACACAACCTGTGGAGAAGTCAAGCCGTTCAAAATCAATGGCCTAGGGCTAAACATGAAACGCATGTCGGAAAAACACACACAACTATTTTCAATTTGTTCAGAAGGTACAGGTACAGTACAGTGAAATTAATATTTCTCTGCTAGAATCATTCTCACAGTTTTGGGAGAAATTCCTTTCAAAACAGTACACCTTCGGTTCACCAGGACGCAAACACTACCACCCACCAGGATTATTACTACATGTTTAGCAGGGAATCCTGACCTAAACCTTCATTTGCCACATCCAGTAAACATCCGAAAACTAACGTGTCCCCTGAAAAATGATGCTTGGATTTTTGTTCTTTTGAAATGGTTCCTTTTCAAGGTGGAATAACAACTGCATTTTCGGGGGGGGGAGATTTTCCTCCAAAATCCTCAAATCCTTCCAAGGTGCCGGAGGGCTTCGAGTTGAACGACCTGAGAAATGGAACGACCTTTCACGGAAGAGTGATTGCTGAAGGGAAATCATGGAAACTTGTTGATAGGGTGTATGCATTCAACATTAATGAATATTTCTAGTCCAATGATGTCAAAAATATTATAATTAAACTTTCAGAATCGGACTTCAAAGATGAAAAAACTCACCTCAGAAATGAGCGATTTGAAATGTGTTCCGGAAAAAGATCACTTTCCCTGAAACTAACGGAACAGTTCGCCCCCTGAAAAAATGCCATTCCAAAAGGAAATTCGTATTACAAACATCCATTTTCAGGTGCGAAAATGTTAGTTTCAGGGAGGGTAATTGGAACATTCAAGACACTTCCCATTGTACCGGTAACTGTCCCTGCTTTTCCCGCCCAGTGAGCTCCCCCAACTGGAGCTGTCCCGATTTGCAAGCTGACAATCCACCTCGATACAGGGTTTAAGGGCGGCCCATCCCTGTTCCATGATGTCCATAGGTACTGAAATCATAAGCAACCCAACATGGAGGCTGAATAGCCTAAAGTGGGGTTAGAATGGTTGAATATGGATCTGGATCTGGTTAAGTATGAACGCTTGTTGGCAATACAGAAGGACACACCCCACTTCTACTCTTTCTTAGCATGTCACATCAATTTGTCGTTTGGACCAGTCCTGGCATCATCTTGCCTATCTTTTTGACAAAAACCAGCCATATTTGTCAGCAAGCCTCATTGAGCGGCACCCACGTGAATCTTCGAAACTTTGAGTACTTGCCATCCATTGATCCCAGCTCTCTTGGGGGTTGCGGTGATTCTATCCACTCCTCCAAAAACAAAGTCCCTGCAACCGGTGCACGATCAGAATGTGGTGAAATGTCTTCGGAACGAACAGAACTTTCAACAAACACATCATGTTTTGTCACATTTGATATATTTAGTGGTGGCTTCAACCATTCAATCAACCCGCCTCCAAAAATACAAGAAATCTTAGCGACTGCTCGCAACCTTCTTGATGAAGAGGAAAAACAAAAACACAAACCTATTTTGAAAAGACCACTCTCAACAAATATCCTAGCATCTGTCATCTCATGATACTTTTGGCAAATCAAATTCCTCACATTAGTTGCCCTTTCTGGTGCCCATACGATCAATATGTGAGTTTATTCCGATCATAAGACAAGTGGTTGGCGGGAATTCGCCCATCAACAGATCTTCTAGGCTTGCAGTTCCCCTTGAGAAGTGGGATATATCAGAGGCTGGATGCCCATAGATCCCCGGCATATAAGACTACACTTGAGGAGCACAATGGTCACTAGATTGCTAACCCAAACAATGCACCAATCACAGCAAATGACGCATATATTTTGAAAGAAAAACACATGTGGATTGATTGATCATTGATGCATATGAGGTGCACAATTACCAAAAAAAACACATGCAGATTAATTGGATCCTCAAAATATGAGGTGCACAATTACCAAAAAAAACACATGCGGATTAATTGGATCCTCAAAATATGAGGTGCACAATTATTTACCAGCAAAAAAAAACAATATATGTGGTTGACAAAAATCTCCCAGAATGTAGGGGCTGATTTTTTTTTGCTTTGGGGCACTGCCAAGCTCACCATCGTCATCATCCAGAAAACTACCCACCTGCGCAGTGGCAATGGACAAACGAAGCTGTTGCGGCTCAGTGGAACCTGGCAACAGCTTCCAGGGCAACAGGCTCGAAGCTGTGCAGGTTTGATATAGGTTAAGTCGACAGGCTTTCAAGGCAACCAAGAAGAATGAAGTCTCAAAATACGTGGAGATATATAAATATATAGATATATATATATATACATCATCTATATACATATATATATATATATGACTGGTATATCTGAAAATCATCTGAAAATCTGACACTTCAACTGTTGAGCCATGTTCAATCTGCATGTTTTTGATGAGGGAGGGCACCCAAATTGTGAATTCCCAGGGGTTATACGAAACCACGATGCCCCCAGAGGGGCAATTTTTTCCGAGGGAAAGATGTGTTTCAGAATCGATTCTTGTTTCAACTGGGAAAAATGGTAAAACATATAGCTAGGTGGTGGTTTCAACCCCTGCAGGTCACATCTTTACCCAGCTGTCCAGCTCGTCCCTTCTAAGCCCAGCCTGATCGGAGCTCCAAACGAATCACTTCCAACTGCGCATAGAAGAGCCTCAGGTGGTGAAATTAAAAAATGCCGCCTTTCGGGCTTAATTCCAAATTTGTATACGAAGATTCCAGGAAGATCCAAAAAAATACTAAAGTGATACAAAGGTGCAAAAAAATAGAACTCTCAATTTGCCTTGAATCATCACTTATGGAATTTTTAGCCTAATTGAAATACATAGATCACCTATAATTAGCTAAACTAAACCTCATTTTTCCGGATCCGAAATTCAGGGGTTAAACCTGGTGGCATCTAACCATGTCCGCACCCCCTTGGCGGCTGGACTCTTGAAGCATAGGCTCCTCCAGGATCAGGGATACACCTGGATTCGAGAGGTTGGTTACACCCCTGAGTCGATTAACATGGAACGTAATCACCCATACCATCCATGGGACTGGCATATTTACCTACATGAATGGTCGATTTCTATGGTTTTCATGTAGGTAAATACGCCATACATGGATGCTATGGGTCATGGAGGTTTGGTTCAGAGTTCAGATCATGTTCCTTTCTTTTCATGGGTGACTTGTAGGTGAACCAGCCGCTAATCTCCCAGGGTGTATAAGCTATAAGCTTCACCCCTTTTTTTTGTGAAGGAAGCATTAGAAAAATTGTCATGACAAGATTCTTTTGAAACCTACGGGCATCCTTTCCAATCTGGGAATAATGAGTAAACACTTTTTTTTTTGGAGAGGAAAGTTAAGCCTGATTTCTGATCGGAAATGGGTCTCTCAGAGGGAGTTGGGAGTGTAGATTCGTAGATTCCAACTACGTAAGTCGATTTTTCTTGGGGAAGGGGCGTTTGCCATTCGTTTTAAGCATGTCTTTCCCCCCCCCCCGAGGTTTAACAGCTCGAGTTTACCCCTGAAAACTCATGGGAAAGGAAGACAATGACAAACCTTTTCCTATTGGGGTTTCGGTCACCTTTTCCATGGGGCAATTTTTGCTGGTTAAACCTTCGGGAGGGCCTTGGCCTCAATTGGAGTCATGCCAACTGATGATGAACCCCTCCAAAGTGACTCAAAGCTGTGAAATGCTTGGAAAGGTTTACCATGGTGAACTTCCTAGACTTCGCAACCATATGAGGTCAAACACAATCATAACATCCAACAAACACATATACAAACTCACCATTTTATCATACTACATGGTTAAGCTCGTGACATCTCAAAACCCTATTTCAAAAGATTGCAAACAAAAACAAACACCCACATATCATTCTCAATAATTGAAATCAAAAGTATTTGTTTATTTGCGTTTACATGCTGGATATATGCATTATATATACAGATATATACACACGCACTATCACCCTTCTATGCACCTTCTTCAAAAACAAAACGCAGTCACCTAGCCAAAGCAACCAACCAATACACCACCAACCACCCAGCAGGTTGGAAGAATCCCTTGAGGTCCCCAAGCCAATACGGCTCAATTTCACTTCAACCTGGATGAATTCAATGGGGAATCCCAACAGAAAGGACCGTTGGTGGTTTTTCACCAACCCATCTGAAAAAATATGCGCAAGTCAAAATTGGAGCATGAAACCCCAATTTTCGGGGTGAACATGATCCAAAAATATGTTTTCGTTGCCACCACCTTTCCGGAAAGGACCGTTTTACCTGGGAAGTGGTTTTCGAGGATTCAACATAGTTCAGCTTTATTCCTTGGGGTTCGTGGGTGGTATTGGGGGGTGCCCTGATGGATTCCCATGAGGTGAACAGTGAAGGACCGTTCACAAAATGTGATACCATTACACAAGGAAAATGGCCAATGGCAGTCTTCCATGTACAATTTCTTTGGATGATGTTGTTGTTAGTTGCAGGGAGGATACATGCACCAATGCAACCCCCCCCCAACATGAACAATTTGACAGCAGCGAGGGTCTTTTTAGCTCCTGTGAAAGGAGACCTTTCGATCATGCCAAGAAATGATTCTATGCGCTACACTCCCTTGACAGAGAATAGGATGCGATACCTATAGTTGCCGAAGAGAAAAAAGGTTCTCTTCCACAAAGCACCCCCCAAAAAAAGCAGAGAAACGCAAGATCTTGAAATCGTATTTGTATCTATTTGTTATAGGCTCCCTAGAAGTCAACCAATGGCGAACCTCCGTTTGGATGATGATAAGCCTCCACTTAAAAACAAATGGTGGCAACCATACACCAAGCTATACACCCCCNGAAAAGGAGATTCCTATTAAAACCATCATTTTCAGGTTCCATGTTAGTTTTCGGGGGGGGTAAAACATGGCTGGAAAACTCTTCCAGGACTTCCAGTAACCCACCCTTTCGGCCCCGCCTTCTGAGACCAGACTGCCTCGATGGGTTTCATTGCGGGAAATGTTGTTCACATTCTTGTGTTTTTTTTGCTATTCCATCCGTGTTAAATCAAGAGATGTTTATGTGATTTATCACCAAGAAAGTTACAACACACCCCGATATCGCACACCCGTTCGGCAATCCCCCGGGCCCCAACTATGAAAGGATTCCCTGAAAACAACCTGTTGGTAAAGGTTTAGGGGTGTGTTCCAAAGGTGTGCTGAAACAACCTTAGATTATCGATAAAAGTAAAGGTATACAGGTATACATAGTATTGCAAATAGTTATAAGCATGTATTCAACCACTTGCATGAAACTCCGTCCTTTCTGCACTATCGTTTGAACCCATACTTCTACTAGTCTACTGTTCATGGTTGTTTCTCACATCTTTTTGTACTTTTCCAGCTTCATGCAAGTGCAAAACCTTCTAATAAAGGAAACCGTCCGTCGTATTGGAGAAATCCTAAATGCTCCACCAGGATTTTTTTGATGAGAAAACACAGTAACGTTTAGTGACAGTCAATACATCTAAAATGCAACACATCCATCAGTCATTCAAAGATGCTCCCTTCAAATGGTACCAGTAGTTCTATGGAAAAACATACCTCAGTTAAAGATGACAAATTTCACCAGCATGGAAAACACTAAGCCACAGCTGGGGGGGGCATTCCTTTAGTCCCATTATATGATCATTATATGTATATCTATATAAAAGATAAAAATAGAGAAAGTCTAGTTGCTATACTACCATGTTTGTGCCTGGGGCGAACAGGGGTCCCTATCACCTCAAACAGCCCAAGACATCCTACTGTTGATGGTTGACCCAAGGCCAACCACCCTGGGATGGTGCAAAAACCATGTAAATAATGGGATATCTATCATATCAACTGGTTAGCCAGATTCCTTCAATCAACAGTATATAGTTTGCCCCAAAAAAAAACAGGGATAGAATTACAAATCATGGGATATTTACCATATATTTACCATATCAACTGGTGAGTTGATCCCGGATTTCTGAACCATCAACAGTCATCCACCATTTTCACCATGGGAGGAGACCTCAGAGTTTCGAGCTGTGGAAACAGCAGCGCCTCTCGTTGAAAGGATGTCAGAAGGTACCGGTGACGTTGGTGGTTAGGCCATCCTTCATCTCCAAAAACATATGAAACATAGGCACAATGGAGGAACAACTTAGTATGGTAATCAACCCCATATACACCTTTTTTATGTGTATATAGTGGGTATATAAAGGGATATAAAGGGTATACAGTATCTGAGCATTTATTGGGTCCCAATCCCCTTTTAAAGGGCTCCTTGGCGGGGTTAAACAGCTAGCGTACCATCCCAAGGGTACCACGATTTTCCATATGAATATTTGTATGTTTGCCCACTAAAAGGGGTTGATTCTTGCATGGTTATGAAAAAATGCCAACCACAGTTTGTCAGGGTTTTCATTCTGTCGAATCTTTCCTCATTCTGTCAGGGTCAAAAACCAAATGAATATGAACAAGCATTTGAAACACACTACCTGACTCTTGTCTCTTTGCTTGAGTCAAATCTTCAAATTGATCTTCCAGTGATCCGGAATCAGGACGTTTCAATCAGGACAAATCAGCTAAACAATGGTGGTCTATCTCAACTCTATGAAGCAAACTGGCGGGCATCTATCATCTATCCGGTACCTTTTGCCCACAAGAACATTTGGGAAGCAAAACAAATAAATCACCCCCAATAAAACTAGTTGGTGATTGTCCACCCATCCCTCCCCCCCCCCAAAAAAAAAAATACATACCCTCCGGGAAACAAACATAGAAATGGAAAACCTCCATCTTGCATAGGAAATACATCTTCGAATAGTGGATTTTCCATTGCTATGTTAGATTACTGCAGTGTAAATGCACTCATGATGACAATGTTTCCATCTTTCCAGTTCTTCAAGTCCATTTCAATTCATTCAACCTCCAACCTTACGTCAAAGTAAAAGGCTCATCACAAAACAACTGGCACCTCCGGCGAATTGCATGACCTTAACACATGGCAGCCACTCTCCACATCTGGGCAATGTAAATTATAAATACATCCTGAACCTGAATGTTTAATACGCCATTTTAGGGTCCCGGATTCCCTTACTAAACTCACTGCCTTTTGGGGGAAATTCCCAAACGGGCGGTGAAAAGGTCACTATAAATTGCCTAATTTTCCATGGGTGACGTGGAAAATGGATATCATCAGTGATAAAACCTGACGCTGGTGAAGCAATACCCAAAATTGTCTGAGGTAACAAGCCCTCCAGAGTGGTGAAACCATGTGAATCCTTTACCCGGCTTTACCCATAGCATCCATGGGACGATTGCATATTCTTACCTACATGAAAACCACAAAAATCAACCAAATGTAGGTAAATAGACACCATACATGGATTCAATGGGTTGTTCATAGATGGTAAATAAGGGTAGGGGGCGGAAAACACCCAAATCACCTAAGAAAAACCAACAAAATCGAAGACCAACTTCAACTTCTTCCAACATTGATACGTTTTGAATCTTCAGTCTTTCATAGACTTTTCTTATTCATCTTATTCTACCCTGCTAGCTACATGGAGTTGGGCCTATTATAGCAGCATGTTAGGATGGTTGCATCATTTTCCCCACTCTTCTGGGCTGTGCTATATGTTAGAGTTCTGGCATGTATTCTCATGAATTCACCATAATCTAAGGCATGATAGCCAAAGCAACTGGAATGTCTCCCTTTTGCTGAGTGCTGGGCAATCTGCGTCTCCGTCCGGAAGATCGAGATATTGACACCTCAAGTTTTTTGCTGAACCCAAACTTCTCCCAAAAAACCAGTTAAACATAGTTAAGCACCAAATCGAACTGGCAGAAATCATCTCATTTATATTCAAAATCTATATTATTCTATATTTCCATTCCCTTTTTGTTTGACCATCAAAACTTGGATCTCTACAATTTTTTCAACCGTTACCGACGACTTGAGCGAAACCAAACCTTCAAGGTGAAGCTCCTGAGAATGACGAACATCTTGAATCCACAACCTGGAAAACGGATGGTTTTCATCCTGGGGTGGGGAGTTTTGTAGAATCAACCACCCCCCCCAGAAATAATGGCTTATTAATAAAGCCTTAGTAAGGGAAACCAATGGTTATCTCACTTAGCGAGTGGAACCCTGAAATAAAAGTTTGAACTTTATGTTCCCTACTAAATATGTAATCCCGAAAAGTTTAAAGTTTAGCCATTGGCCTAAGTAAGTTATTATGGGAATGACCCATAATAAGGAGGGAAATGTCAACCACCTCAACCCCGAAAATAATTATTATACCTTTGAAAAAAAACACACGGGTGAATAACCTCCCCAAAGATCATCGGAATTGAGGGGTGCTTCCCACCCAATGCCACCACCACCTAAGGAAAATAAGGTCTGATTGGTGGATTATTCACCAGCATTGTCCCTGATCTAGGCCTTCTTCGGGCCATATTTCATTGGAGGGGGGCACCCTTTGTTTCTGATGAAACCACTCCAGCCCCAACAAATCCTAAAAGAAAACTGATGAAATGTGAAAATCCTTGGCAAAAATCATCATGGCATCATGGCTGACTTGGCACGATTCGATTTGTTTGTTTGTTGGATCGACTTGGCAGGCAGGGCAACGGAAGAAACCTCGGACCAAAGGCATGATTTCTTTTGACTTAACAATCAATAACACTTTTTTGGGGGGGAATGGACTCTTCATTCCAGCGTGTCACTATCTCCTGGGAAAAGGTAGCTCCTTGAATCGCTCCCGAACTCACCAGAACTAGTTGGTGGTTGAACTGTTGAACCAGCCCTTTGAAAAATATGCTTGTCGAAATGGGTTCATCTTCCCCAAATAGAGGTGAACATTCCAAAAATGTTGGAAATCTTGCACCACCTGGGAAGTATAAAACCGTGTAAATAGGGGTGATAATAAAACATATTTGAAACCACCACCCAGAGAAGTACTTCAAATTCAAGCCACCACATTGACACTCCTCAAGGAGTCGACCCTTTCTGGAAGACAAACACAAACACCTACCAAGTATATGCATCAATACATAGAGACAAACTTGAAACAAAAAAGACCGTCACAAATCACATTGACACATCATTATCAATTTACAATGCTTCACCATATAATCACAAATTAAATCAATAGCTGTTTCTGGTTCCCCTAATAGGTGGTAGGTGATATAATGGTGATATATAATCACCCAATTGGCAATATATAAGTGATATATAAGTGGTATATATTGCCAATTGGGTGATTATATATCACCTACCACCTATTAGGGGAACCAGAAACAACTATTGATTAACACATTTCCAACTATACAATAAATAATTTCAACAAATGAAATCACATCCTTACCCATAGGCTCCATGTATGCTATATTTGCCTACATTTGGCTTAAATTTAAGGTACATGTAGGCAAATGTAGCAGTCCCATGGAGCATCTGGCTTACAACCGACATAGTAACTAATCCCCATAGGAACTTGGAATCCTCCATCCCCCCTGATGTCACCTTGAACCCATCAGCTCGATGTAAACACTGTGATCCTCACTGGATCCATCCGTGCCTGTGATGAGTTGGATGAAGGGTGAAAGGGTTTCATTGTTTTAGGACTGGAAGATTAACGGCTGGTTCACCTACAAATCACCCATGAAAAGAAAGGGAAAATGATCTAAACCAAACCTCAATGATTATGTTCCATGTTAATCTTCAGGGGCGTATGGGACTGGAATATCTACCTACATTATGGAACTTCAGGGGCGAAGAGCTGTTAGTTTCAGGGAACACAGAATCATCTTGCAACCATCAATTTTTTAGTGTACTGCATATGTTACTCGGCAATTTATTATAACTCCTTACCCAATTAAGGCCGTTTTGGGTAGGATACCCGGATTCCCTTACTATTCATTACCTTTTCGGGTGACCTCGCCGGGTTGGTCGCTGTAAATTGCCTAGACCATATGCTCCATGGGACTGGAATATTTACCCACATTTGGCCTAAATTTATGGTAAAATATACTAGATCATATATACATGGATCCTATGGAAAAAAGACAGGTGTTTTTGAAGGAAACCTTTAACAAGGACAAGGAGATTTCATTTGAATGAAGAAATGAAACATAAACTCATCATAACCTCAAAAAACATGACCAATTATATATGTCGTTTTTAAAAACAAATATACATCTGTCTGTTTACCTCGCATTGTTTATCTTCATGTTCATAGTACATAGGAATTACGTATCCCATGCAGGGTTAAAAGGGAACCTCCGAAGGATGTTTTCGAATCATTAAGACATGGGACATGGAATTCTTATTTGCTCGTTTTCAACGACTTTTTGCTAGGCTTGCCTAAGGTTCACCGCTTCCCTACCTGAACATGTACCCCCTCCCCCGAAATTGAAGGAATATCGACTCTGAAAAAAGAAACATCTTAAGAGGAACTACCCTCCCTGAAACTAACAGTTCGCCCCTCAAAATAGGCCTAAACGCCCCAAAAAGGACATCTCATCTTCAGGGGCGAAGTTCGCTGTGGATGTTTCAGGGAATGTATACATCATCTTCCACAGCATCCATGTATGGTACGTATATTTACCGACATATACCATAAAAATCAAACAACATGGATGGTATGGGTCTTCCAACCATCCATTTTTCAGGGTACTGTATATATGTTCGTTTTTCCCCCGGAAAACTGGTTCACACCTCCGACCCCGGAATTGCCACCACCTGGCTCCGATGACTGGTCAACCATCGGTTCGGGCCAGCCGTACCTGGAGGTTTTAAGGGCAAGAAACCACTGATTTCGGTGCATATTTAGTTTACCTGGTGATTCAATCCGTGACCTTTTTGGGATGGTGAAAACGTGACCCTTTCAAGGGGTGAATCGTGACCTCCAACGATCGGGGATGAAAAGGGCACTTTGAATCACCTGGTAGATATTATTCAATGATATTCAGAGTAAAATTGTGACTCATCAATTTCGAAAAAAATCGAACATATATATATATATATGTATATAAATGTGTAAGAGAAAAATATGTTACAGTGAGATTATTTTGATCATCCATGGCATCAATTGGATAAGCTCAAGTAAGCCTCGCCATGATGCTATGGCTATGTTGCGTATCTCTCACATCAATGGATTCCCAACAAACATGTTGGAATCAAATCTCTCTCTTCGTAGTATAAGGCAAAATTTTGTGCTGCATTTTGCAAAAAGAAATTGGAAATAGCAAACAAATCGTGCAGTATGAATCAACCATTTACCCCCTCTCAAAAACAACATATAGGTAAATCAAGGATTTCAACCATGTTTTCCCTCCAAAAAAACCTAACACCTTGATAACTTCCCCCCTAAAAGATACCGTTTTTGGGAACTGGAATCAGCAACCTTCCGTTTGGGACGGTCATCCTCTCAGCCCAGTGGTGGCCCTTTTTTCACGAAGGCGACTCTTCTGCATTTCGCAACGTGGTGGCCTTCTTCGGTGCGGGTTGCCCCGGTGCAGCCACAGTATCGATAGAACCACCATAAGCAATGCCTCAACTGTTTTGGGAGAAATAAGGTTCCCAGGTTTTGTGGGGTAAGGTTGCTTGAAAAAATTGAAAGGAACAGGTTTTTCTCTATTTGTCTTCTTACTGTATCATAGCGTGCCTAATCTGACAATTGTTTCTCCTACTATACATGAGTGCATGCCTTTACGGTATGGCCTCCAAGCACACAACTAATATCACTAGTGCTACCATTGAAACTAGAATTGGTAGAACTAGAAGAAGCACTAGTACTACTGATAGTCTGGTTGGTGGTTTCAACCCATCTGAAAAATATTGGACATCTTCCCCAAATAGGGATGAACATAAAAAATCTTTGAAACCACGACCTGGAGTATGAATACTTTTAACAATCGTATTTGTCGACGTCATCATCCTCTCCTTTGTTTGTTTTCGTGCTCCGGATCGCGGATGTCAAATCGACCTCCGGAAGAAACGCGAATGAATCCTGAACCCCAAATGTAGCCAAACAGCCTTCAGCCGGACTTGATATTCCTTGAGTTGAAATTCGCCATCATTTTTGGCGACCCGACTCCGAGGATCAATGGAAAACTACTTCCAAATACGATTTTGATAAACCTTCTAAAATCTCCTAAATGAGGGTTTCAGCCCCCAACTAACAACCTTAACAATCCTTTCGAAAGAGATTAATGGAAGGGTACAAGCATTTCGAAAAAAAGGGGTTGACCCTTTTCACACAACAAACCGGCCCCTTTTTTCAGAAACCACCGAGAGGCTCAGCAAAATCACCAGGGCTCCCATGGTTTCTTGAATGGATGGGAAAGGATCGCCCAGCAGAACACCAAAGGCCAGATTTAAAACCACATTCAAGAAGAAATACTTCGTCGCACTCCTGAAGTGAAACAAAAACACCCCTGATTCAACCAGCATCGCAACGGAAAAACAACTCCAAAGATTTGAAGATGTATCCCCGATACAAAATTATCT